>SNQJ01S0047531.1:1172-29570 GCA_010110895.2 Picea sitchensis | reverse complement strand
AAAAAATATATTTATTAAAAATATCCACAATTTAATTACCTTTCACTTTCTTCATTTTCCCTTTCCCCAACAACTACTCCCTTTCAAATTTTTTTATGGAGTTCACATTCCAAATGCAATCCATTGCATCCATAGCTTGCACTGCTAATCTAGGAAGATACTGACTAATATACACCATGGATGCATATACCATATATCCCTCCACCATATAACCCTCAGGACGTACTCCTTTTCTAACCAAAGCCTTCAATGATTTCAAGTGCCTCTCCCTTTCAAATTTTTTTATGGAGTTCACATCCCAAATGCAATCCACTACATGCATATCTTGCGTTGCTAATTTAGGAAGATACTGGCTAATATACACCATGGATTCATATACCATATATCCCTCCACCATAGAACCCTCAATACATGCTCTTTGTCTAACCAAAGCCTTCAATGATTTCAAGTGCCTCTCCACCATCCACATTGACCTTGTGTGTACAGGTCCACACATTTCAATATCCTCAACTTGGTGTATGAGGTAGTGTTCTTGTGCATTGAAAAATGATGGAGGTAGATACTTCTGCATTTCACACATTAGCAAAGGAATTTATCTCGTCCAATACTTTATATCATCTTCATGGATTTATTTCAATGAAAACCATCTACAGATCATGATGCAAGAAAATAACATGTTTCAAGAAAACATATGAATACATATTATATTACAAGTAAAACAAATGTCATTAAGTACAACAAAAAAATGATTTTTTTTTTTGCATATATATTGCAGCTGCTTACCTCATGTATTTTCCAAGATCATATATAACTTGTTTGACATTGTTTTCAAAGTCATTTGGGAGATATAGAGGTAGAACATACTGTAACAATAAAAACGAATCGTTACTTGTTCAAAACTAGACCAAAAAATAAAAATCTCAAAAAATGTATATGACTAATATATAAATATGAATACTAAAGTGATTAATTACCTTAATGAAGGTATGCCAATCATGTGTTTTTACTCCACCAAATTCACTTTTCTTCATTAAGATCTTCTTTATGTTTGAACAAAAACCTGTGGGAAATTTAATTTTTTGAATGACCTCTTTTACACCATTGCTTTGCTGCTTTGTTAATAACCATGGAAGGTTATTTTGGTATCCATCATTATTTGATCGGATCACACATTTCATTGCATGATTGGCTTCCCGAATGTCATTACAACTTTTGACAATTTTTTCTTTATCCCTCCTGACATCTATGATTTGCCATAATGTTTCTGTCACATTCATCCCAATATGCATTGTATCAAATAAATGAACTATTTTTAGGTCCTTATAGTAAGGACACCTCATGAATTAAGTGGGATAACATTTCATTCCTCATGGAATCCCATTATTACTACCTTCACGATGACGACATTGATGAAGCATAAAAAAAATCAAAACACTATTTATCAAATTCCTTAGAGAGGAAGTGTCTATACTCATCAAACACCTCCTTTCCTAAACTTTTTGACTGACAAGATTTCATCTTAGGACCACAAAATGGACATGCAAATTTACCCTTTGTTTGAAGACCTGCAACAGATGGATTAATGTGAATTATTAATATAAGAAATGATTATTTAAACAACATGCATGATATATTCAATTAATTATATACTATCCAAGCGTGCAATATGGAACGTTAAATACCACAAAAATGTGTTAGTTATGGGGCATCATGAATTTTCCATAAAAGTATTCCACGACATTGAAATCTCTTCTGTCCAATTGGTTTACAGATGTCATACATAGTGATTCCCTCCCATAACTTTAGTAGCTAATCGATAAGAGGCTAGATATACACATTCATATATTTAAGTTGGTACTTACCTAATTGTTTGAAATTACATGAAATTACTACCATGGTATGTATATATACATAAATAAATAAATAAAATATGTTCTGCAAAAAAAGAGAAAAAAAATTAAATTAAATTTGAAAAATTAATGTAAAAAAATACCTGGAATAATCATTGTCAACATTATGTGATCCCTCTTTATTTACATCCAAGGAGGAATTTTATTGTTAAAAAAAATAGGCCACAATGAGTAAACAGAACGAATCTCTCCAAATGGATTAACACCGTCAATTGCCAATGAAAGCCTAACATTATGAGGTTCATCTATAAATTCTGGCCATTTTGCAGCAATTTCCTTAAATTCATAACCATCTGCAGGCATTCGAAGAATTCCATATTCAATTCTCTTTCGTGCATGGTAATCCATAAATTGTGCTATGCTTTGGCACTTGAACAGCCGCTACAAATGTGGAATTATGGGAATATGCCGGAGAAGCTTTCGAGGGACCATTTTTGTTACTTGATCGGTTTGATATCTACTGATACCACATACCGGGCATTATGTTTTCGACGCATGTTGTCCATAATATATAATATGATCATCAGGAATTGCATGTATACTTTGATACTCCATTCCAATGTCTTTCATAATGGCATGTAAATCTCAATATGTGCGAGGTAAAATATTTGACGAGGGTAACAAAAATTCACCTAACAATCTAAAACATAAAAAATAAATAGTAAATGTAAAGAATAGTAATTGTAAATATTGATTTTTTATTTTACACATTAATTGACACTAAAAAAAATGGGGAAAAGTCAACCTTTATGTAGATGTGATGAAATATATTGCATACCTTAGGATCTGTGTCATACAAGTGTTAGAAAAATGATTCATAACTTTTAAGTTCACTAGCAACAATGTAGTGGAGAGAATATTTTCTCTTGACCCTTTATAAATTCATTTATTTTCCTTTTCAATCAAGGGTTCATCATAAATACCATCACTATCGTTCCCATGATCCTCATCTGGATGACCGATTAAGTCTTGGATCATTTTATTTTTCCCATCATCTTGAACTATGTTATTATTGTCATCTACTTCCATGGGATCATTAACTTGATCTTCATTATCTGCTTCAAGTTCTTCGTCTTGTACTACAACATCATTTTTGCTACTACTTGGTGCTTTGTGCATAAAGTTAGGGGGGAAATCTAACTTTATAATTAGAAACAATCATGAAAAATTAGTGACTGTATAAAACAATATAAAAGTTTGAGAATACAATAAATATTAAAACAGATAATGAATGTATATATAACTAATTTCCATGGGACAATATTCATTTGATCCCCCGTCCATATGCCCATATTTTCTACAATGTTTTTTAGTTGTTTCTATTAAAACTCTTCCGCGACGTCTAGTACAACAATTTTTGCAAGGGAAATAACATTTACTATCATCCTTTTCACCCTCTTTAATTTTTTTCCCACCTCTAATGTTTTCTGACATTCTTCCCCACAGACATATACTGAAAAAAATACTTGTTTTTTGTTCGCCAAGAAGACCGACTTATACCCTTTTTGAAGATTCGTTATTATAGGAAACTTATCGCAACATTCATAAAATGCAACATATTTATAGATTTTATAACATCACAATTACAACAATAGTTGACCAAGTCAAAGTTGACTTGGTCGAATACTAGGTGACCGTTGGGATTGGGAAAACCTAGTTTCCATAGCATCGCAAGTGCGACGAATATTTTAGTAACATCGCAAGAGAGATGAAAATGCAATGTCGTCGCAAGAGAGACGAAAATGCAATGTCATCGCAAGAGTGACATTTGTTTGTAGTATGTCGCAAGAGCGACATTATCAGGAAATATGGAGATTTTTTTTTTTAAATTTCCTCTATTTTTCGACAATATGGCCAATTTTGTCCATAACGTCGCAAACAAAACGTCAAATTTTTTCCAATATGTACTAGTGAATATGCAATATTCATCATGATGAGAACCTAACCTATATGAAAATGTCAAAAACCAACTTTTACCACAGGATGATGTGAATGTAACGCGTCTCATAAAAACACCAAACCAAAGGACAAAGTTCATTAGAATGACTCAAAGATATCTCAAAAAGAAACCAAAGTACCCACTGAGCCAAGAATAGGGAAAAAGAGGACCAAACTGGGAAAAAAAGAGCCAAAACATTCTATAAATAGAGGTGAACAACGCATTTTAACCATTGCAAATTGGAAAATAACCAAAAAGACAAAAAACCCTCTTCTTCAAAACGTGAATATGAGGAGCTACGGTGGACGAAAGATCTTCAAACCTGAACCAAGTAAGTACAATTGAACTCTCTCATCCTTTTCATTCATTATTTATTACTTATTTCATTGTTGAGAGGGTTCACACCCTAGTAAAAGGTCATACCTATGTGTACGCAGGCTGTCCATGCTTAGCACGCATATGTACGTAGGGAAAGTAACACTTAGCCTATGTACATACATGACTATCTTAAATACAACCCACGTACATCTCTTTAAGCTTTCAAAAATATGAAACAAGGGAATAAACTCACAAAAATTTTTGCAACATGATGTATGTTCAGTGGTGAGAGAGAGAACATGAGGAGTTAGAGGTTTGGGTAGAGGAGGATCCAGGGGCCATTGCCATGCTTAAGCAGTGTGGTATGTGAAAGTTCTTTCAATGTCCATTCATGAGGGCACAACCCAGGCTACTGAACCATATGATAGAGTAATATTTGCATCCATATGCAGAGGCCTTCATGCTAGAGGTCTAATCATTAACACAAATGACGAAGGATATATTCTTTTTGATCGGCTTCTTCGGGAGGGGGGAACCAGTCAACTTGAGGACATTTCCTCCAGGACCGCACAACATAGAGGATTACATTGGAATTTATTGTGAGGATGACATTGATAAATTAGGATCTCAGGTGCCAATTCATAAGATCACAAGCCTCAATCTTCAGATAGAACTTTACATGATTGGGAAGCTCATGGGATCCACAACACTTCATCAGGATTCAAGTACATAGATGCATTGTGTAACTCAGTGTCTAGATGCCACCATATTTTAATGGAGCACTACAATACTCACATATATGAAAAAACAACTGATTGACTATCGATGAAGGACAAACAAGAACTTCAGGTTTGGGACCATGTTGTGTGTTTTCTTTTTTGAGAGAGTTCCAAGCCTTAGCCCACAAGAGACAATACAAGGCCATATTGCCTCCTTTCCGACATTATGCACGTGGGAAAGTTTTTTGCCTCGACACAGTTTAGGGAGAGTACATGAGGCCTTTGATGACAATTTATTTGACTGATGAGCCCATCAAATTCCTGTGATCGAGGACTACCCCTATGTAGGGATTAGTTTCCTGAGGTATCTTGATATGCCTATCCTCCCTAGCGAGGAGCGTGGAGATATAGGTATACACATTTTAAAATTTTTAAATATTATCCTTTTATGGTAATGTAAAAGTACTAATTCAATGATCTCTCATATACAGATGTGGGACCGGTACGACCAATCGACTTTTCCAGGACCAGGCGTCATCCTTGAGCAGATGTCAAACCAACAACAATAGGAGGACCAACAACCGCAGGAGGACTACCAACCAAAGAGGCTGAGAGAGTACTATGATGAGTAGAGAGGAGCCTGACAAATATCACTCATGTAGTGCCGATGGAAGAGATAGAGGACCTTCCCCCGACCATACAACCACATGTTATGGGGGTACCTAAGACTTGGGTTCAGTTGTTTCGATGTGTTACGAATGTTGTAGTTCATTATACTAGGCCAATAGGCCTAGGCCATAGCTAGTACTAGACCACATATGTTCTGAGGGAACCTTTTGTACTCTATTATGTAGTGAGGGCTTGATCCTAGCGATGTATACCAACTCTATTTGAAGCTTTATGGCCCACTTTTGTACTCATGACATTATTTTTTGGACACATAATTATTATCATTATATATATATATATATATATATATATATATATATGTTTTTTCCTTATGGATAAACATTTTGTACAAATGTATTTACATGTGCATGTATGTGTGTGCTTTTTCTTTTATGTGTGAGCAATATGCCAATCTAATACATGATTAGCCAATGTATCAGTTAGTTGATTAGATATCCTAGGATCATGAATATAAGTAAAATAATCAAATTAGTGTTCTAAGATATGTATCCTAAGGAATCGTTGGTGAATGGTTGGATCGTAGACACAGTATACTCCATTTAAATGAGACAATATTAGTTGAGCATATAGATAAACCCAGAGGTGAGAAATACCATGTGACAAGGCATTACATAGTAATTCTATTACGACACTATACTCAGAAACATTATTGGTTGACTCACCCAGACAAATACCTCCAAAAGACATCAACTGACCAAAGGGTGTAAATATCACCCAAGTTGCAGAGGCAAGCCTCTAATTTGGTTGGCTACAACCATCTGCGAACCCAACATAGACCTCAGATTCAATTGACATCTGCCATAGTGAAAAGAAACAAAATAAACTATATGTCCATAAAAAAAAATGTATAAATAAAGCTATACATTATATACAATAAGTCATGCCTAGGGGACTGATCGAAGCGTAATACTTCTTAAGGTAGAGCCCATTTCCCTCAAAATCAATGATTTGATAGGAACCCTTTTCTAAAACTTTCTTAACAATGAATGGTTTGAACCACATGGGTTTGAATTTGTCTGCCCCCAAGGGATGTTTATCTTGGTCATATACTAGGACAAGATCACCTTCATAGAAAACTCTAAGGTGGACGAAATGATCATACTAACACTTGACATGTTGTTTGTGAGCCTCGTTGGCCAAGGCTGTATATCGACGCTGCTCATCGAGTTGCTTGAGATATAAAATACGCTCTTCAAGTGGAGTAGTGTCGGGCAGAGGTTCCACTTCAAACTTGAGAGAAGGGATTTGGCACTCTATGGGAAATACTACCTCCATCCCGTAAATGATTTGAAAAGGATAAAAACTGATAGCACTCTTGATTGAGGTTCAATAAGCCCAAAGTGTTGAGTACAACATCAAATTCCAATTTGACTGCGCCGAATTGATCGTCCATTGAAGAATAGTCTTGAGAGACGGATTAACAACCTCCACTTGACCATTCGCCTATGGGTAGTAAGGTAACGAATGTTCTTGCTTAAAACCCATTTTGGATGCTAACTCAGACATGATCTTGTTTTGGAAGTGACTGGCATGGTCTTTGAAAATGTCTTTCATAATATCGAACCTGTCTACAATCTAGTTAAAAACGAAAAGTGTAATCATTTCTCCGTCATTTCTGAATGTTAGCATGGCCTCGACCCACTTAGTGAAGTAGTCTATCACCACGATGATATAACAATGCCTCCTAGTTGAAACCGGGTGGCATGTAGTAAAATCAATCCCCCACTTGGTTAAGGGACCAAAAAAAATAACTGGAAACATGGGAGTTGGGTGTGCCCGCATCTTTCGAGAGAATATTTGGCATGGGTGACACTTCTTGACTGCCTCTACACAATATTTGATCAACGAGCATAAAAAGTATCTAGTGCGAAGAATTTTTTGGGCTATTTCCAACCTAGAAAAGTGACCACCACATGCTCTAGTGTGAAATCCATTCAACACAAGTTATTCCTCTTTGTGAGTGAGACAACGATGGAGAATGAAATCCACTCCTCAAAGATATAAATTATCATCGATGATGAGATAGTTGCTCACTTGATGGCGTATTATTTGATGCTCATCATGAGAAGCAGAAGATAGGCACTTCAAAGTCTAAGGATACACAAATATATCTCCATACTAAGGGTTCGAAGATGCAATAAGGAAAATATACCCATTGATCAGTGACTCCTCAGGAAAATTGTTACCACTCTCAACCGGAAGTTCTAAGATTAGTTCAGAAAAGACCAAGGTCTTTTTAGACTTCTTCGAAACAAAATCCAAGTCAAATTCTTGCAAGATGACTATCCATCAACAGATTTTCCCATCGATGACCCGTCGTGTTAACACATATTGAAAATGATTCACGATAGCTATGATGATAGTCTTGCGAAGTAAGATGTAATGGTGGAACCGTTGGACAACATGAACAGCTTCCAAAGAAAGTTTTTCAACATGTGTGTAGTTGAGCTCCGGTCCTACCAAGCCTTGGATAAGATAGTATATAACACATTATTCAAGCGCATCATCCTCTTGGACCAAGACCCTGCCAATAGTAGACTCTGCGATAGCCAAGTACAACAAGAAATCCTTTCCATAATGCGGAGGACTGAGCAGAGGGGAAGATGTCAGAGCACGTTTCAACGCTTCGAAAGAGCATTGATCTACTTCATCCCAATAGAATGGGACCCCTTTATTCAAGAGATGCATAAACCCTTTAGTAATCTCAGCATAGTTGGAAAAATAATGCCAAAGAAAGTTGGATTTCCTCTGTAGACTTTGAAGCTGGAGGATTGTGCATAGGGGAGGCAATTGAAATATTTCCTCAAACTTCATAGGATCAATCATGATCCATTTAGTTGACATGATAAAACCTAACAAGCGACCCATTGTCACACAATAACTACACTTATTTGGATTAAGGCGAATCTGATAGTAGTGACACCTCCCAAAGATAAGTTGTAAATGGGTGGGATGATCAAATCTCTTATGAGAACATAATGTTAGATCATCAAGATATGCCTGACTATGTGTTTGAGGTCGTGGAAAGAAAATGACATGGCTTGCTGAAAAGTGGCTACAACATTCTTAAGGCCAAAAGGAATTTTCCTATATGCGAATGTACCCCAAGGAAAAATAAATGTCATTTTATGTTGGTCCTCGAGCTTGATCTGAATCTGGTTGTACCTGGAAAAAAAACTATCCATAAAATAAAAGGCCTTACAACCCACACATTCATCGAAAATTTATTTAATGAATGGGGTTGGAAAGTTATCTTTCGGGCAAGCTTTGTTCAGATCACAAAATTCCATACACATGCATATCATACCTTGTTTTTTGTTGACAGGAACATGGTTCAACACCCATTTCGTTAGTTGCACTGGATAGATGAAACTAGCCTTTATGAGTTTCTCTACCTTAGCCTTTATTATCGATGGCTTGTGAGGATTGACTGGGTAAAGCTTCATTAAAGTAGGTTGGTAGCACATCAAACAACACCTGTATACGGATCTACCTAGATCTCCTAAATCCCTCCATAGATAAACTGATCGACCGCCTAAATACTATAGTGGCATTGAGAACAACACTTGGGAAGATACTCTCTAGTACCTGGGTAGTCGGGTAGTATGGCTAAGGGCATAGTCTAGCCTCCTTAGTTGGTTCCCTGAGATATTGGGTCGACTACTACTGTTGGACCCCGCATGCATATCAGATATCTATAGCAGAAGGAAAACCCTTGTCTGTAGAACCCTTCAATACCCTAACCCTTGGGAAGGAAACAAAAATAGAACCAACAAGATCTATTGTCATGCTATAGTTTCTTCTGCATTCTGGTTTCAAAATTACTACACATTTCTTCCTATTAAGCATTTGGGCATTTTGTCATTGCAGTATTCTTCAGGCCATAGTATAAATCTTGTGGAGTAAAAAAAAAAAAAGTATAGTGGTCCCGCCGACACACTTATTTGGGACCTATTCCATTAGATTCCCCTTTTCTCCTTGATCACATTCATACCCTTCATTTTAATCCTTTTTGTTTTAGTGGACCTTTTCCCTTCCTAGTTTTCCTATTTTCCCGCCTATTCCATTATATTTCCCTTCATGCCTTGATCGTCATGGTACCTATCACCTCCAAGTCCTTTTTTTGTGGTCCCACCCACCCATTTTTTTTTTCCTTACCCGCACTTACCCTCTCCAAATGGCCACCACTCACAACCAAGAACTCCAAAATTCCATCAATGAAGCCCATGTCTCCATCTCACATCTCACATCTCAGATGGATTCTACCCATTCCCACATTGACAAATTCGAGCACAAATTTAACAACATGGAAGCCAACCTCACAACCAAATTGACCTCCCTCGATTCTGTTGTTAATCAATTGTTGAACCTCCCTATGGGTCATTCCTCATCAGACCAACCTGATGCTGCTGATTCCGCTCAGTCTCCGCATTTTCACTCAAACTCCTTTCATCGTGAACCTCGTCTTCCCCGTGTAGAGGTCAATAAATTTGATGGCTCCTATTCTACAGGTTGGGTCACTCAAATGGAACATTATTTTTCTCTGCATGGTATTACTGATGAGTTGGCCAAACTTCGCTATGATTTCCTCTATCTAGATCCTGAACACTGGAAATGGTGAAAAACTTCACGTCAGGGGTATATTTACTGGACCCAGTTTGTTGCTGAGATCTATGCCCTCTTTGATACTAATACCCACTATCTCGGTCATTTGACCAAGTTGAAATAGTCAGGCACAATGGAATACTTCATCACTGCTTTTGAACATTTATCCTTTCGAACAGAGGGCATGTTAGATGCATTCTTCCGTGAATGATTTATCAGTGGTATCAAGGATGAAATTTGATCCTAGGTTCTCATGGCCGACCCTCCAACTTGGTTGGAATCTAATCAACATGCTAAAGAGGCCCAACAAGTTGTATTTCCCAGAACAAAAAAACCCCTTTTGTTCCTTGTCCTCGACCCACTAATCCTAACCCCCCTGTCACTCCCCTCAAGGTCTAGAAACTAACTAGGGTTGAACTAGATGAATGCCAACTGAAGGGTCTTTTCTGTAATTGTGATGAAAAATATTTTTCGGGGCACAAGTGTAAGGAACAAAAACTATTTATGGCCATTTCGAAGATGTTCCTAAAGAGGATGTGACATTTCCCCTTGTTGAAGAACCCTCCCTTTCCAATGCCACCCAGGAGCTTGTTGACCCACCTGCAGTTGACCGACTTATTTTCTTGCATGCCCTCACTTTCTTCTCAACCCCACAAATGCTCAAGCTCATTGGCTACATTAAGCACAGGAAGGTCATCATCCTTGTTGACAGTGGTAGCACCCACAATTTTGTCCAATGTCGCATTTCCTAGAAAACCAATTGCTATATTCATGCTGTCAATAATTTTCAAATCATGAAAGCCAATGTTGGGTCCATTAAATGTGGTGGGCATTGTTAAAATGTTCGTCTTCAAATTGGACATTACCAACTGAAATCTCATATGTTTTCCATTAACATGGGAGGTTGTGACATTGTACTAGGTGTTGAATGGCTACACACTTTGGGTCCCATTTTTATGAATTTTAAGGAATTACCTATGCAATTCCAACAGGAAGGACAAAGGTATCAATTCCAAGGTCTCACATATGGTTCTCCTGATATCATTAGTTCCCATCATATGGAAAATCTCCTCAAGAAAGGCCACTCTGGTATCATTGCTCAACTCCATTCTATTCAAGTCGTTGAGACACCCTCTGTGCATTCTGACCTCCAAGCTATCCTTTCCACACATCAAGCTATTTTTTCCACCCCTTAGGGACTCCCTCCTTTTCATGGTGTTCATGATCATTCCATTCCCCTTGTTCCTGGAAGTCTTCCTGCCAATGTTCGGCCTTATCGTCACCCCTTTTCCCAAAAGAATGAAATTTAAAAAATAGTGTAGGAATTGCTCCAAGTGGGCGTTATTCGCCCCAGTACCAGCCCTTATTCTTCCCCTATGGTCATGGTACTTAATAAATAAGGTACTTGGTGCATGTTTCCTGACTTTTGTGCCCTCAATAAGCTCACCATCAAGGACAAGTTCCCCATTCCTGTCATTGATGATCTCTTGGATGAGTTGATTGGTTCTTAGTACTTCACTAAACTTGATTTGCGTTCTTGCTACCACTAGATACATATGCAAGAGGCTGACATACCCAAGACTACCTTTTTAACTCACGAGGGTCACTATGAATTTTTGGTCATTCCCTTTCACTTGTGTAATTCCCCCTCCAACTTCCAAATCCTCATGAATCACGTCTTCCGTCCTTTTCTCCATCATTTTGTCTTAGTTTTCTTTGATCATATTCTCATCTATAGTAAAACTTGGCAATCTCATTGTTGGCACAGGGGCAGACCCAGGGTTCAACGCTTCAACATTGCACCAACAAAACCCTAACTACCAGCCCTTTCAAAAACACTTGCGAAGTAGGCGAAGTCTCACCCGAGGTAGAAGCAGGTGAGGTTATAGGAAACATGTGTCTGTAACCAATCTGGGACACAGATATGTGATAACAACACTTCACATAGTATTCTAGTAACACTTAGATGATGATATGCATTATTTCATTATATTTAATCACATCACATAACAAACCCTAATAATAGATCGACGTAGTAACAATCAAGATTAAGTACTTCAACCACTTAGCACATAGCAATGAGTTATATCTAGCATTCATTAACACAAGTAAAGCACTAAGAAACAACATATCTATTTATCATACATAATAAAAAAGGAACTAAGTTGATAAATGATAAGCACAACATAGCACAAATCACACCAAAGACACAAGATATACGTGGTTCACCCTAGTGTGGGGCTACGTCTACCAACTACTTCGTCTTCTTTATTATTATTCTAAATCTTACATTCACTTGCTCCTGTGCACTAAGCCACAGAGCCAAGCTTTGCAGGGGATAGGAGATCTAAGCATTGAGCGCCAGATACTCCTTCCAAAACTGGGTCTTGGGATAGAGCCAACTTCTCTATCAAGCACAAAGACTAACACATACAGATTATATTGCACAAAGTCTCACATAACCACTTGCACTTATCTACTTTCCCTTACATCACTTCTCTTCTCTAAAATACATTCTTACACTTATTTATACTTTTACAATTCCTTACAAAAAGGCCTAAACATGGGAGAACCCATGGGCCGACATCCCATAACCCATTACAAAAACCGGTGATAGGTTGGTTGGAAAGTTCTCCATATACTTCATTAAAGTTTCATAAGAATCCAAAGGAATATTTAATGCTAGATCTTTCTTCCTAAATTATTATGTGAAAATTTGTACAATCTAACCTTTACTCTGTCTCAAAGTTTTCCATTCCATCATTTCTTTATGTAAATACCCTAATGGATAGAACTTCTTCCTTATCTCTATTTTAAATTCCGACCATGAGGAAAGAATATTACCATACTTACTCTTGTCCTGAAGCTTTCTCTCCCACCATACGAGAGCGGTTCCTTCCAGCCAAAGAGAAGCCAGTTGCACTTTAACTTCCTCTTAGTCAATATGTTGAACACGACAATATACTTCAACCTGTTGGATCCAATTATCTATCTTTTCAGGATTAGCATCTCCATTAAACGTAGGTAAAGAAAAATTTACATCAAGCTTTAATAATGGTTTCTTAAAAGAGGCTTTATGGCTAGAATGATGAGAGTGATGAGAATGCTCAGAGGAAGAAGAACTAGAACTTGAAGGCAAATATGGAGGCTCAGGTGGATCTCTTCCAGCCCCTTGGTTTACCGAGGCATCATCATTTGGTGGTACTTCCTTTTTCTTCCCTTTCTTCTTCATCTTCTTCTTGTAATCTCCATACATTTTTTCGACCATTTCTGACATGCGATAAAAGACCATGTGAAATTTTTTCTCATGTTCATCATTCTTATCCTCTTCTGCCATATTCTTCCTTCGGGATGCATGACCAACTTCGGGATTGAACATCTTAAGAGTACCTTCACCTTGCTTATTCTTAGCCCTTATAAGAATTCATACTCAACAATTCAAGTCAAAGACGAATGCTCTGATACCAACATGATCCAGGATCTTTTAGTTAGGTGACTTATTAAAGAACTATATTAAATGAGCATAAACAAAAGTACACCATAAAGAAGGAAAAACTCAAAAGGAAAGAGACATAATCATGCAATATGAACACAAAGAACATGATACCAGAGTTTGTCCTTGGTGGATTACGTCTCTGGGTCCTGCTCTCAAATAGGTAGGTCTTTTTATTAACTCCACAAAAGAATTAGGCAAAATACATAAGTATACCTCACTCTGGAGTTAAGCCACAAAATCTCTTCTCAGATCATAAAACTAACACCACCACTGCGTTCGTGGCGCTGTTTTACCTAGCAATGACTATTTCCATGTCTCGATCCAAGTCAAACACTTTTTGGCCCAAGAGGCACCCTTGCCTCGGTTTGCATGCCACTGCTCCTACAATAAATGATGAAAATATTGAACTATGTGCCAAAATCTATACCAGGCCGTACAAGTCCATATGATTCCATACGCGCGTGCTCAGACTCACATCTTATGTGCTCTTGATGTTCTGAACTCTGAAGCGGAGGGCCCTTCTTATACCAAAATCCTGATGGTTATGCCATAAAGAGGAGGTTTAGCGTATTGGTTATGGAAGCTAAGTTAAAGCATAGGCTATTGGGGAGATCCCAGGGCCGAATATCATAGACTCCCCCTTTTAGCACATCGTTGGTGCACTCTGCTAATTCTGGAGGAGGTATGCTAGAATGGTGGGCAGTTTTAAGGTTGGCGAAATAGTTCTAAATATAGTGGAATATGATATATTTGGTGGACGGTTATGATAAGCCCTTAAGTTGGCGGAAGGTTCTAGTTATATGGTGCAATATGGAACCAAGGACTGGGTCAAAGGCTTGGCCCTTTTCTCCCCCATATGAAAGATTTGTTAAGCTTAAATAATATTCACACCACTTTACAAATAAGAACCATAGTGTGGTGTAATGGTTGGCCCAGATGTGTGGGGTCTTTGGGATAATGGAGAGGTCACGAGTTCAACTCCGGTGGAGTCATAAAAATTTTGGTCATGCCAACCATTGGAGGGGTGCCACGTGGCACCATATAATTTGTCCACAAAACTGCCACTTGTCACAATCTGATTTTCCCATGAGACTGAAACGTGTCATCACCTAAATTTCCCATGTGTTTGCCATCCTTTCCACTTCATCCCATGCCAACTCAGTTGTACAGATGTGCCACATGTCACCCTTGCAGTGGTGCCACGTGCCACTTTGACTTTTTGACTTTTGACCAAGTTTGACTGAACTTTGTCCGCTTATAACTTTGGTTCTGTAACTCCGTTTGATGAGTCGTTTGCATTGTTAGAAATATTGCGACGTGATCTTCGCAATCATGCCATTTTAACTGAGTTTTGGGAACTTTGAATTTTTTCCCTTTTGTTGTCTGTTGAATCCATTAGGAGCATTCTGATTTTCTTCTGTTTTTTCTGAGTTGTTCTTAGCCTTCTCTGGATCCTTTTTGGATCAATTATTCATATTAGATGATGGGATGGAGGATGACAATTGCGATGTGAAATTTGACATACCATAAGAAAAAGGGCTAGAGGATGTAGGGATGGACTGAATATTGTATCTTGGTGAGTGACAAAGGGACCCAAAAGGGTTTGCGGCTATAGGTTGAGTATTCACTATAGGATGGACAGGAGTGATGATAAGAACCTCTGGCACTACAACCATTGTGGTTGAAGGTGTCGAAGGAGTATCGTTAACTATAGTGTGTATCGGAGTTGAAGGAATCCCAGTATCTTTCTGAATCAATTCAATGCTCATCCTTGTATGATCATAAGTCTAGTAAGTGGAGGTGTGTGTACCACGTTTGATAAATTTACTCCTTTTAGAAGACAGAGAATCAATATGTGGTAGTAATCGTAACAAACGGAAAGACCTATGGGGAAGTTAGTCTGGCTCCATCATGGCTCAAGAATTTAGATATAAAAAATAAATACTAAGTCCAACTAGTAATCAAACAACACACCCAAAATAAACAAAAGACCAATATGCACACAAATAGGATAAAGTGGATGAAAAGGGTCCTCCCTCCCTAAAGTAGGTATGCCTCACCCAAGAGGGGACTGAGACTCCCTGCAAAAGATCGAAGGTATAAAAATAAATTATAAGGGCCCTTGTGGGCTTAACAACCAGTCGGTTAGACCCCCCTGGTGAGGTAATCCTCCATAAAGTTTGTGTGTTTTCTGACCCTTATATGACCCAGGGTACTTGCAGAATAATTGTTGCAAGTAACCTATGTGGTACCTATGTCAAGCAACTAAGCAACCATGATATAACCGATGCACAGGTGAACAGTCGTAAGTCAGGTCTACCATATGGGCATGGTAATAAATCCTAAAACCTAGAAAACATCACCTCTCATAGAGGTAAATGTACTAGCAAGATCCCCATATACAAATAGATTCCCCGAAATATATCTGACGCTAAGAAGGTATTAGGGGGATATCCCCTCAGCCAACCTCACGTGACCTCATGCTTAAATCCAGTGTAAGCAGAACCTCCTGATGTCACCAATTATACAATGGATTTCACCACTCCCTTAGTCAGACACATATGTTGATTTAATAGCCTTGGAGAATTTTACTCACAAAATTCTATTCCAAGGATCTAAATCCTAAGCTAGTTTGTGCACCCTAGAATATAAAATCGTTTCTAATCAATTTTAAATTATCAGCATTTCTTTTAGTGGCCTTGCTTACTCAAAAAGGTGAGATAGTGAAACTGATGATGTTGTGACTCAACAATTAAAATAAATGAATATAAATAACATGCAAAGTCATAACTTCAATTCCCAATAAAAGATAAGCTTTTCAATATGCAATTTTCAATTTAATTCCGCAATTCAAAATAAAATGCATTATTTCTATACATGTACTAAGATCAATGATAAGAACTCAAAAGATCAAATGTCAACAATGAAAAATGTTTAATATTTTGTATTTTCATATAAAAGAATGAAAATTCAAGGACTGGACAACAACTTGATATAAATATTCTACTGTACATAAACAGAGACAAACCAAGTAGGATATCACGAAGCGCACCCTCAGCCCAAGATGCAAGGAAAATCAATGAAAAGGATGATGAGAAAGGAAGCGATTGAAAATTAAACCAAAGAATGGTTTCCTATAATTATATAGGCACTTAACAGTCATAACAGAGACCCAAGAAGACTCAACAACCATCAAAACTTACCCACCAAACATCAAACTCAGTAACCAAGAAAAAAAGGATGATGTATGCGATTGTTCAAGAGAAAACTATGTATATACACTTCTTACAGAAGGACAACACGTGTATGTACATGACTGTCAAGTAAAAACCAATGTATATGTATTAAAACACTGCCAGGTCAAGGATAAGGATAAGAAACTCAGACTCAAAATTAACAGAGGCTGTCAAGCAATCAGATGACAAGAAACTCAATATAAACAAAGGCAATCAAAGGAGAAAAACACTCCAAACCTTGAAAAGAAGATTTTATCCCTAGTATGGTCGTCAATTCTATTACGAGGAAAATCTCTCTATGGCATGGGGTAAACCACAACAGATGAAAATGACTGCAGAAATCAACTCTAATCCTAGGTATGTTATATAAACAAATAGTATAACTAGACAATATAAGGAGCCTACCTTTTCCAGACGTTCGATGAAGTCCATCGTTGAGCACTCGACTCAAAGTGATACACCTGCAACTTGTCCTCAACAACCAAGAAATGCAAGCATATGGTGATAATATATAAATTTATCACATTCAATAGCATAATTCCTCAATATTCATAACAAATATTCCTATAGAATAACAATTCAAATATTTGCAAGACATTAATTGGATGAGAAAAGAGTATTTCTATTAAAATGTAATTAGCAGAAGTGAATGAGTTCCAAACTTCTGTGTCGCCATGGTTCAGAACCAAGAAACTACGTCCCTTCTAGCTGGGCCTCCACCACTTCAATCCCCCACAAAAGGCAAGATCATATAAGAGAGAAAATGAGGTTCTCAATTAATTAGGGAAGATCTTAGGGGATGAACAATGTGTTCAGACTTAAAAGGACAAAGGGATGCAAACTCAATATGAAGTGAATAATTTTTCTAGAGTAACTTTGCTCTCAAAGTTAAATTCTTCTCTTCTTTTCCATAGCTTGGATATGGCCCATTTATAGCCTTCAAATGGAACTGAAGGGCCGAGTCAGAATGTTTCCATTATATGGAAGGTCAAGGACATTGGATCCCGATACGTGACATGGAAACCCGACACTATTTTTTTAATTTTGGGCACAAAACATGATGTATGTGGGTTGCAATGGTGCAACCTGCGTATACACACGTTGTATAATAGTTAGGGCGCGTATATGTGGAAAAATATTGTTTTTAGCTTTGGGATTTGCAAAAAGGGGCTTCAAGTCTGCATAAGGAAATGGAAAAAGGCCTTCTGAGAAAATTTGCATAGGGTGAGGAAAATCTTGATATAACAGTGGAGGAAGGCTTGAGAAGCCCCTCTTATGTAAAAATATCATTGTATTAAGAATTCATAAGGATAAGGATTCATAAGGGAGAGCATTAGGAAGACGAGAGTAGAGAAGAGAGGATAGGAGAGAAATAACTAAGACTCTGTTACAGTCTAGTCTTGTACACATTGTAAAGACCATTTATTTTAATACAAAAGAAGATTTCCCTGCATATGAGTTTCTGTGTCTCTGTTCTCTATGTGAATGGATGAATGTTTTTTTTGAATTTGTTTGCTATGTATATTCATGAATTCCATGAACGTATGTATGTTTCCTTTGCAAGAATAGATATAATTATATTTTTGTAGTTTCTAAGTGTTCTGGTCTCTCATGGTTGTGCAAGGAGTGCACATTAGAGTTGTTAGAAAACTCTAAAATTCATGCGCAAGGACTCCGTTGTGAGTTCTATGAGGAGCGTGCCAGGTGGGCACACCATAACTATTCATAAGCTCAGAAGGGTTAGTTCAGGGAGTGCATAGAGCGAGTGTCGGGAGTGTGCCTACACTCAACATAGTGTAAAACTTAGAGAGGGGAAGGTAAGTGCAGGAAGTGAACAAAGCCAACACAAGGAGTACAGAGTCTGAACCACTCACAGGTTCAGATAAGCTTAGGAGAGATAGTGTTAGGTTTTCTAGAGCATAGGTGCAAGGAGTGCATAGATACAACACTTTGTTAAGTGTTGGTCAAGCTCAAGAGGGTAAGTGCAAGGAGTGCGCAGGTGATTATCAAAGTCCCAAGATTAATAAGGAAAGCGCCAAGAGTGCACCAGAGGAAACGTATTTCAAGTACTGAATATTAGGAGAAAGAGCGTGGGTGCCGAGAGGGCACAAGAAGTATTATGGAGGAACAAAGGGATTGAACCCCTTGAAGTTTGAGTAGTTGAAAGCTCAGGAGAAATCGTGCAAGTGTGTTCCAGGGACCAGTCCAAGTTTTAGACTATAGAAGAGTGAAACTGTACACCCACACTTCATCCAAAGTGTTGAACAAATCTTAGGAGAATTATCATTTTCCAAAATGCAAGAAGAGGCCAAGGAGTCATCCCTACAAAGAAGAATATTCAAAGGCCAAGCCTTTGAGAATTTGAGAAATATTTTTTCAGAAGGAAATCAAGGAAGCAACAGAGGAGGAGAAAGTTGCAAAAGTCATTGGATTGGATGTAATATTTGATTAGGGACATTAGATCAACCTTAGAGAGGAGGAGGATGGATCTCATTCACCGGATCTTAGTGAAAATATCAACTGTCGTTGGACCCAGGTAAGTAGCATGGTCGATAACCCTTAAGTACTTCAGACTTCGTCACTTTAGAAAACTTGAGTTGTGGTTGAAAGTGTAGGAGAAATCCCCGAAGATTCGAAGTCTTGGAGCAGATCCTGACCATTGGCATCAGGGACATGTGTCAACAGATTGTGAATATTATAGGATTCTGACAGTTTGGAGGAAATAAAGTGTTGTTGCTAGAGTAAGAAAAACTCATGAAGGCCCGAAGCCCAGACCAGATCCTGACCCTTGGCGTCAGGAGTACATGTCGATAAATCGCAAGACTTTAGAGATTTGGCACTCTGAAGGAATTTGGGTGTAAGTTGTTTTGGGTCAAGAATCCCCGAAGGATGGAGTCCATATCGACCGTTCATTGGAGTGGATGTGTGGATCATTGATTGAGACCCTTCACATGTTTGAAGTTTGATACTCCCAAAGGAAACATGGTTCAAGGAGTGAAAATCTTTGAAGCCTAGACCCCAGAGTAAACGTAGGTCATCGATATGAGGCTCACGCCAGCCATCTGATACACATGTTTGGAGTGCATGTATTCAAAGGTATTTCCTATTTAAACGGGGAAGACTCCCAAAGCCTGGAGTCTCAAAGTTACTATGAGTCATATATCTTGGCACAGAGTATGAACTGTTGATCCCATACCTATCCAAGTGTTCACCAATTTGACGTTCAGAGGGATTGAAGTGTTATATTGTGAAGACTCTCGAAGTGCCAAAGTAGCACGCTTCATTTGGCACCTTGTTCTATCTCGTGGTCAAATGCGATTTCCGCTGGAGAAAAAGGGCTAGCATCGAAATTCGATAATAAAGGTAAAAGAGGGCTTAGAGAAAAAAAACCACGTGTCTTTGTGGGACCTGCACAAGGAAATTAAGGGCTTGTGTGCATTAAGAGAGGATCCATCAAGGATCAGAGAGTTGATTCATCTCTTATGTGAACGATCCTAGAACAAGAGGTCGCGTGAGCCCCAGGAGGTGGTGGGGGTTTGCATCATATGGTATTAGAGAGGGATTAAGTTTGCAAAAAAAAAACAGAGAGAAGAAGTGGAAAAACATAAAATGGCTACTAAAGGCCATAGACAAGGTCCGAGATGATACCACAAGCAGATGAGAAGAGAGAAGATGGATAAAGATCTCAATGATATTAGAGAGGAGCTCAACATATTAACATTGCAATGGCATAGAATGCAAAAATAAATATGGAGGTATGAGTGGCCCATGAAGGGGAAGGTAAAGTGGTCTATTCAGTAGTTGATTTCTAGGAAGAAGAAGAAGATGTTGAAGATGTGGCTGAGGCAAGTGGAAAACCTCAGTGACATAGAGGAGGAGATGGTTTAAATCTGTGAAACAAAATTTGGAGAGAGCCTCAATGAGGAGGAAGAGAGATCAGTGGAATATCTCACAGATTCCCAAGAGGGAAATGAGAAGAGATCATTCGAAGATCTTGTAGACTTCCAAGAGGGTAGAAATGAAATTTCAGGTTTCCATTTGGGAAAAGAGGAGGTGATATTGTTTGAGAGTCTCAAGAACTTAGAGGAGAGTTCATATCAACAAGGAGTGTTGACAGGAGAGGAGGAAGAGGTAGGAGAGAAGCCTCATCATCATCAATATTCATGCGAGGTTGCATACCATGAGAAGGAATATGATGAGAAGTTAAATACTTCAACTCTCGAGGAGGAATATCATAGGTTGATTCTAATCATTGGGGGGATTGGTATATTCCTTCCAAGCAGCCCAGTAGAGGCCAATGCATGTGTTTCACATGAGGAAGTGATGCAGGAGGCATCTAGGGAAGAGGCCATGGGGCCAAATGTTTTTAAAACTAACATTGCATGTGTTCCTAGAGTAGGACAAGGAAGACAGCCAACAGAGACTGTCATGGAGGACGAATAAGGAGAAAAATATTTCAAAAATTTGGAGGGAAGAGAGGACCTTAACCATGTTTTGATGGTAGAGGAGACTAGAGTATCTCTTGGAGAGGGCTTAGAAGAAAATTCCAATGAATATGTTGGTTGTAAGGAAGCTAACAGACAACCCACAGATTCTATCATTTCAGAAGACAGAAGGAGGAGGAAAGAAGAGCATTAAGTGGAATTTCTCATAAATTGCAGCAATGGTGATGAACGAAGGAAAATTGCAAAATTTTAACCTGCAGCAGGAGAGAGAGAAAAAAATGGATTTTGTTGATCTTTGTGAAGAATTGGAAGCCCTAGGAGAAAGAGTAATAACTCAGAGTAGGCTCATCCAACATGTCAAGTTGGATATTAATGAAGAAGAGGATATGCAGCAAATCATATTGCAAGAGAGAAGCCAGCCCATGGACAAGATGGATAGGGAGATAGAGGAGATAAGAAAGTTGATGCTGAAGTCAGAAAAATAGATAGTCAACAATAGGGGGAGACTGTAGTGGCAAGATACATGAAGCCCTGCAACATAAAATATGGAAACCAAGAGGAGAGATTGTGGCACCAGCAATAGCATAAAAGTAGAGGAGCAGGTGGACAGCTCCAGAGTGAAGTTTGGGACCTAGGAGGATCCATCACAGTAGCAACAAAGGAGCCATGAGGAGGAGCTCATGATTTTTTAAGCAGTGGATTATGAAGCAGGAGCATCGCTTCAAATCAACAGTGCATCAACAGCCAATGCAGCATCGCACTAGGAGGGAGAAGATCCCAAGGAGAGAGAAGCACCATCTTTCTTGTTTTTGAGTTTAGATCTCAAATTTAATGAAATTTAATATTGTAAGTCTTGAGAAAAGCCGAGTCATTGTATTTTTACAGGCTAAATGTAAAGTCGCCTTTAATGGTTGACAGGTAGATAGATCTGGATCTAATTGAGACTAGATGTAAATTAAATGTAATTTAATGTAAGTAGATGGAGGAAGGCTTGAGAATCCCCTCTTATGTAAAAATATAATTGTATTGAGAATTCAGAAGGATAAGTTTTCATAAGAGAGAAATAGGAAGAGGAGAGTAGAGAAGAGAGGAGAGGAGAGAAAGAACTGAGACTCTTTTGTAGTCTAGTCTTGTACACATTGTAAATACCATTCAGTATAATACAAAAGAAAATTTCCCTACATATGAGTTTCTGTGTGTGTGTTATTTATGTGAATGAATGAATGTGTCTTATGAATGTGTTCACTATGTCTATTCATGAATGTCATTAATCTATGTATGTATCCTTTGTAGGAATAGATAGAATTCTCTATCTGTAGTTTCTGAGTGTTCTGGGCTCTCACAGTTGTGCAAGGAGTGCATATTAGAGTTGTTAGAAAACTCTGAAAGGCCTGCACAAGGAGTGCACAAGGAATCCATTGTGATTTCTGTGAGGAGCATGCCAGGTGGGAACGTCGGAACTATTCATAATATCATAAGGCATAGTGCAAGGAGTGTACAGAGCGAGTGCCAAGAGTGTGCCTACACTCAGCATAGTGTAAAATATTAGAGAGAGGAAGGTAAGTGCAAGAAGTGCATAGATACAATGCAAGGAGTGTGAAGTATGAACCAATGACACATTTAGATAAGCTCAGGAGAGATAGTGTGAGTTTTTCGAGAGCAAGGGTGAAAGGAGTGCACAGAGACAACACGTTTTTAAGTGTTGGTCAAGCTCAGGAGGGTAATTGCAAGGAGTGTGCAGGTGACTATCAAAGTCTCGAGATTAAGAAGGCAAGCATGAGGAGTGAACCAAAGGAAAATCATTTCAAGTAATAAATTTTAGGAGAAAGAGATCAGGTGTCGAGAGGGAACAAGAAGTCTTCTATAGGAAAAAAGGGATTGAACCCCTTGAAGTTTGAGAAATTGAAATCTCAGGAGAAATCGTGCAAGTGTGCACCAGAGACCATTCCAAGTTTCAAACTACAAGAGAGCGCACGTGTGTGCCCACACTTCATATAAAGTGTTGAACAAATATCAGGAGAAGTATCATTTTTCAAAATCCAGGAAGAGGCCAAGGAGTCAACCCTAAAAAGGAGAATATTCAAAGGCCAAACCTTTGATAATTTGAGAAATATTTCATCAAAACGAAAGAACAACAACAGTAGAGGAGGAGAAAGCTAAAATAGTCATTGGATTGGCTGTAAGATTTGATATGGGTCTTTATATCAAAACCAGAAAAGAGGAGGAGCATGTGATAGTGGAGGATATATCCCATCCATTGGATCTGAGCACAAACATCAACAATCGTTGGACCTAGATAACTAGCATGAACGATAACCATTAATTTCTTCAAACTTCGCCGCTTCGGAAAAATTGAGTTGTAGTTGAAAGTGTAGAAGAAATCCCCGAAGCTTCGAAGTCCCTAAGAAAATCATGATCGTTGGCTTCAAGGCCACATGTAAGCAGATTGTGAATAGTTTTGGAGTCCGTTAATTTGGAGGAAATAAAGTGTTGTTGCCAGAGTAAGAAAAAATCCCGAAGCTTGGAGTAGATCCTGACCATTGGTGTCAGGAGTATGTGTCGACAGATCGCAAGACTTCAGAGATTTGGCGCTCTAGAAGAATTTGGGTGTAAGTTTTTTGGGGTCAAGAATCCTGTTGACGGGCAAAATTGATCGTCCGTCAACTGAGAGAGTGGAACCAGTCCAAGGTTGTCTAATGACCCAAGCCGTTTGGAATGAACCACCTTGATGGGTTTAACGGCTCCGTTGGCCGCTCTAAGGTCCTAAGAAAACCAAAGAGAAAACTAATCTAAACTAATTAATCTAACTAAAACAAATGAAACAAACTAAACTAAATAAAAAAATCTAACTAAAACTAAATACAAGAAACTAAACTAACTAACAATAAATAAAACAACTATTACTAATACTAAAACAAACTAATACACTAATCTAATTAAAACAAACTACTAAATAAATTAAACTAAAACTAAATATAAACTACTCTAACTATTCTATATACAAACTACTAATTACTATTACACTAACTCTACTAATTAACTGCCTAATTACTAATTGAATTACAACTTATTCACAAATATACATTATCTACAGCTTGCAGATTTGAATAAAACCTGAAAAAATCATTTGTTTTCTGCCCTAAGACAACTAGAGATATATTTTTTTGATTTTATGATTTTATGAATAAGAAATAAAACTTACTGAAATTAAACGATCTAATATATTAATCTTACCTATAAATCTAACTAAACTAATATATGAACTAAACTACCAATAAAAACAGTAAACAAACAAGTAACTAACTGACCTGGAAACGCTCCCACTTTGCCCTGTGTATGATGTCTTCAAAGCTGGTCGGAGGAAGGAAACTCACACCGGATAATCCAAAAGATTCTTGTAAATGATTAGCTGCAATGCTCTTTGAGTTGTTTATAGGACAAAAAAGACATAAAAAAAATCATAACAATTATATGATTTATAAATCTCTGCAATAAGGGAAACCTTTTATGCAAAAACTTATGCTTGATAATTCAACTTATGAAGAAGAGAAATCCGCCATTCACAAACTGAATCAAGTAATTGCTATGTTTTTTGTATGCTTGGAAGAAATCAGATATGGATTATATTGATTGAATTATATCATTTGCAAGAGATTAAGATAGCTAAAGTAGACATTAACCAAATGCAAATAGATACGCATAAACATAAAACAAACTATTGATATCATGAAAAGTTAAAG
Source organism: Picea sitchensis (assembly GCA_010110895.2). Lineage (NCBI taxonomy): Eukaryota > Viridiplantae > Streptophyta > Pinopsida > Pinales > Pinaceae > Picea > Picea sitchensis. The sequence continues at coordinate 4,472 of SNQJ01S0047531.1, read as the reverse complement.
CTGTAGCAAAATATCAAATTCTGTCTCAGTCTGTATTAAAATTCCATATCCTTGTTCTCCCACGAATGAGGATGTCATTATTACAAAAATAATAAGTATTTATAAGTTTCTCCACAGGGTAAAACCTCCCTATGGATAGTATCAAACTGTTTACATAATCTGGGAAGATATTCCCAAAATCAACTAAACTAGGAAATTAAAATGCAAGTAAAATATCTGAAATATCCTCTAACTGCTCATCAAATCCACTGCAATTTCGAATTCATCTGCAATAGACCAATAATAACAAATTATAAAGGTATTTTATTAGCAAAACAATAAAAATCTAATCTTACAGACTTAGCTACAGAATCATCTGATTCTGTAGCTAGTCTAAAATAACATACAGGATCATAATTGAAAGCAAATCAAATCTTTTGAAATAATTAAAACCAATTTTCTTCCAATGATCATTTAAAACGAATCACTCAAGATTCAAATGATTTTATCTTTCAACATTAAACATAATCAGAAGTGATTCAATCGAAAACAGGGGTAAGAATACTCTGTTTCTTTGTTAGCATAAAATCGGGTCAAACAGTGACAAGACTGTTTCATATCCATTTGAAATCGATAATGAGTTATATCATATGTGATACGATCTAATCCAAAACAACCATTTTCCACTCGTTATAGCTATAATGAAATAGCAAAAGATTCACATCGTTTAATCGAATACACAGATGGAAAAATTGTTTCGATTATGTGTAAACGAAATCATAAGTAATAGCATCAACCCAACCAAATTTGTGATTGATCCTTGCACAGTCAACAGACAGGATCAATTAATTGTGATCGCAATCTTAATAGAATCAACAGAAGTTATAATTGCAAACTAGGCAAATAGTCAAAACAAATCACGACTGAGTTTAATATGGAAATAGACTGTGAATCTGAATACAGTCAAACTCATTCTACGAATCAAATTCAAACAGCATATTCATTGCAATATGAATTTGACTGATAACATGGTGGAACTAACAACAAACCAATGCGAATTAACCGACTAAGTTTATAGCATAGTTGTTATGAACTGAATCTATTCACGATTTGGGTGAATTTGTACAGAATCACATTGAAAATAATCTGAATTGTATTCCTGTTGCTCGAAGGTCATATGGGACATAAAACCATAACAATTAACCATATCAAAACTGTTGCCAATCATAACGTATGCATTATAACCAAATCGAATCGAAATGTGATTGTGTTTAAAATTGAAATATGAGAAACGACTCCTGTCTAGAATAGATAGAAATGACTTCAATTGACAGCAGAGCATCCATTTTAACTAAATCAAACAAATTAAATCCACACCAAGCTCAATCAAATCGATGAAAATCCAATAAAAGCTAAACTGGGAAAACAAACTTCCATTAATCAAAGCAAAGCTATGTACATAGTGCATATAATGTGATAGAGCCAATCAATGTTGTGAACGAAGCTAACCCACAAGTTAACCATGCGCCATTGTATAAACGTTTAATCAAAAGTTTTAAAACATTGTGCCAACTGATACTCATAAAATTGACAATCCAAGAGCCATAAAAAGATTATCATAAGGATCACATCATATATATAAAAACAAAAATAAACCATGACCCCTATGCAATTCAATGACTAGGCAAGTCACAAAAATATAAATCTATATGCTCAATGCCTCACAAGTTTAATAAAATCAAGTCATGCAAATATAAGAATGTCCAAATAGGCATAGTTCGAAAATCGTTTCAGCCACATAACGATAAACCAAAGGTAAGTGTCATTCAAAATATCAATAAAAGGATAACGACAGTTCAGATAGTGATCGAAATATGACCTCGAAAGGAGAAGTTTTCACGCTTACAGTCGTGAAAACTTAATGGAAACAAATTTGCAAGTGTCGCAAGAAATGAAAATATCGTCTTATTTGAAAAATGCGACGAAAATTTGAAGTTCAAAAGACATAGGTGTAGGCAGCTTATAGGACAATAGAAAAAATTGAATTGGCTGCCAACAATGGCGACACACTGGGAGAAGCAGTTATCTCTGCAAAAGTAACAAAATCAGATTAGGACAGCAAAGAAAATTTCAACTCAAAATAAAAACCAGAAAATCGTACTAACATCATCATTGATCAATTTTTTCTTTTTTCAGCAGTGTTTTAAAAGATTAAAACCAATAACAGTCTTAAGATCAACAAGTCACGATATTAAAGATAAAATCTTTGATACTGTTGGCATGGCCACTTCTGCCAGCAGGCGTCCATAGCCTCGACAGGGTTTCCATTTAACCCATTCTAACATCTGTATCCTATCAAGAAGTTCTAGATCAGAATAAAGGACATTAAAGAGGTTTCTCATATTTTTTACAGATTTTCATGTACCCGACATTGCTTCGCTGCCAGCGGGCCTGTTCAGTACCCTGACGAAGTTGTCTTGGTGTCATGCTTTCATTTACACGTTGCCAGTAGACCTGTTCAGTATCCTGGCAGGTTTACAAGCACTTCCCACAGCTCTTATTAATAATTTTATTTTGTTTTTCTTTTGCAGATATATAGCTGAGCGAGGTGAAGCTGAAAATCATGATATTTTAACATACTTTTTCAGACCTCATCAGAATTTTTTAGCATTGTCCTTTATTAAGATCCAGAGATGTTTTATTTACAAAAACAACTTCCTAAGGCAGGGAGACATCTTATGAGTCATTCCTTTACAGAATAGGGACAGCGTAAAAAGATAATAGATGATCATGACAAGCTTTACTCAAAGATCGAAATCAGTCAACTTCTTTCAAACAACAGATTTTTCCAACATAGATATAAACTTCAGTAATATACCATTGATGTTTGTACAAATTTCTCAGAAGTTATTTCAGCGAAGGAATTTTCTATCGTCTTTGTCTGAATAGTTCAGCAATGTAGGTATGTGTATTTCCACAGAAAAAACTAGTAAGCATAAGGGAGAAATCAAAACACACCAGTGAAGAAAAAATTGGAAAGCAAAGAAATCCAAACAAGAGAAACAAAAAACAAATATGCACAGAAGGTGCATTTGAAAACCTCATGCAACCAATCCCTTGGGAAACTGAAAAGTAGAAAAAAAAAATCCTATTTGATGGAAAAACAGTCCTACTCGTGGTACCTTGGGTCAGGGTTGATTCAGATTCATTTATCTCTTTACTTTCCATTTAAGATTTTCATGATGATATTGCGTTTTTGAAAATAAATGTTCAACTAAGAGTAAAGAGAAAAGGATCAAGGGGACTTCCCTGACAACAACC
>SNQJ01S0047530.1:5213-26176 GCA_010110895.2 Picea sitchensis | reverse complement strand
TATGTTCCCAACATAGAGTGATCCAACAGTTCATACTCTCCTCGATCTTAACGACCATTGATCCGTGGCTTAACACTCGATTGGTCCATGATCTCTATTTAAAGAGCATGGAGGGTCATTTGTCGATGATCGATTATGAGAAACTCTCTTGTAAAATTTCTCTGTAATCTTTTTCTTTGCATTAATAAACTGCTCCAAGTGGCCACGTTGGTTGGGGCCGTGGATGTTTCCCCGTAGGGGTTTTACTACGTGAAAACATCGGTGTGTTGATCTTTGATCTGGTTATGTGAGTGGTTATTGAAGGTGTTCTTCCTTTGTTGGAATACCTATGTTGTCGAACACATATCTCATGCATGTGTCCAAGAGGGTGCATATCTTGTGTTTTTATGTGTTTCTTTCACTTCCACATGCGCGACTCAGTTAAATGAAGATTGCATTGATCAATTAACTAGGAATAGGTGGCATATTACTTTGGTTTCTGTCAGTGAGTGTCTATATCTCTCTAGATCACTAATATGGTGCATTCACTTATCCATGTAGAGTATATCATGTGTATTTTACCACTTTACTCATTCAGTTAATACAATTCATTCTTTCTCTAAAGTTTGTCTCTCTTTTCTTCTCTCTCTCACAAGCTTTGTGTGATTTTTATACTAGCTAGGGTCACTTTGAAAACTTCACACAACCCCATGGTTAATGATAGGATTCCAAGTGGACATCTGGTATGGGTGGGTCCGTGAATAAAATTATTTTTTTATTTATAAAATAAGATAAATAAAAAGAAGGAAAAAGGAAGAGATAAGGAGGAAGGTGTCAGAGGCTGACGAGGCAGGGCCAAGGTGGCCAAGGGGATGACATAGTGTCACCTTGAGGTGCCATGTGGACCTAGAATGCCACATCAGTAGCCATGGTAGCATAAACTAGTCTAATTTATAAAAAATATATTTTTCTTTTGCAAGTCGTAATCTTGTAGGGGCATTTTGAGGCCTTAAATAGCAGTTTTAAGAGTTTGATCTTTAAAAAATATAAGGGTTGAAGGCACCACATACAGTTTTTGCATCTTAAATAAAAGAGATCGAAGAGATATTTCCAATGAGATATTTTTATCACAAAATAGATCTCATATGGGAAAGTTACAACCTCAATAGTGCAAGGTAAACTTTCGCCACCAGTTTACTTCTAGATGGCATAAGTCCTTGCTTAGAAGTCAGGTTGGGACACAAGAGAAGTATATGGAAATCTCATGAACCATAAAAGACAACCATGGATCCATTTTGGGAATATGGGTACCCAAAAGGGTACATGATGAGAGAGACACCTGTAGAATTCAATGCTAAAAGGGGAAAACATCAAAACTTCAACAAGCTTAACTCTAAGTAGCCCGGATGTCGAATGAATTTGAAAATTGGACATATTGATCAAATTATAGGAATGAAGAAACCTAATTGGGATTACATCAAAATTCCAAAGGAGTGGTTGTTTTGAATTAATTTCATCATAAAGAAGATTTATGGTGCACTTAAAAGGCAGAATTGTGCATAATTTCATAGATTTGTTGAATTATTTTGTCTAACAAATTCTATTACATGCAGATTTTGTAGAATTAAGGGCACAAATATAACATAACAGAATCATCAGAGAGACCAAAGACATAGAATATGCATAGAGAACCTATAGTCATGATGATGAAGTCAGGGGGTTTCTCATCATCTTGGGTAATTGAATCAAATGGGCATGGAAAAGGTAAAGCATAAAGCATAAATTTACTAGAGACAATAAAGATTATGCAAAGATATGTGTTGATCTAATAAGATGATAATGAAAGGATTATGAAATATTAGGAGCAGAAAAATGGCTTCAACATCAAGCTTTTGCAAAGCTTGGATAAGATAGAGAAGAAGGTGGATAAGGAGAAAAAATCAAGTAAGTCAAAGGATCACATATCTCATACATAAAAAAAAGAATCTAGAAGTGTTAGTAGACATCATCATCACTCACCAAGACACTCAGTTATAAGAACATAAATTAGTTCAATTTTATCTCATATCATAAAGCATAAGAGGAGGTATTGAGTGGATGAACTATAAGGGGAGATGAGAAAGATCAAACCTCCTGACTTTGTTGGTGAGCACAAGAAATATGAGGATGCAAAGGCTTGGTTTTTTGGACGAGGAAGTATTTCCAATTGCACAATTATTCCTCATAGGCAAAAGGTAGAATTGCAATTTACTAGCTTAAGGGAAAAACATAAATGTGGTGGGACCAACTCATGCAAGTAAAACACATTGATGACAGAAACATCTCTTGGAGGCAGTTCAAAAAGTATTTTCAGAAGAAATACTTTTCCAAGTGTTATTATGATAGGAAGATGAAGGAGTTATTTTAACTCAATCTTGGAGCATGAACATGGATGATTATGAGACAATATTCTTAGAGTCGTTGAGGTATGTTGACTTCATCAAGGATGAGAAAGTCAAGATTCAAAGGTTCGTGAGTGGGATACCTTCAATATTCAGTGATAAGATACAATATGATGATCCCCAAACTTTGGAGGAAGAAATAAGGAGAGTCGAGTTCCTTTATGATCAACATAGAGGAATACCAACTTTCCAAAAGGTTTGGGAACACAATAAGAAAGGTAAGACAGAGAAAAGAAAGAAAGGGTATAATCCACCATTCTTCAAAAATAGTTCTCAGGGACAACTATCTCAAAATGAACCTAGAATGACAGAAACATTGGGAAAAGGCCAAGGAAACAACCTATTAAATGTTGGGATTGTGAGGGATATCACATGTATAGATATTTCCCTCACAAAGGATAAATAGTGAAGATTGTTCACAATGTACAACTGGATGTTACAGTTGAGGACATGGGTATAAGTATGCCAAGGATCCATGCAACCTTGGATAACAAGAGAGCTAGATTTTAGTCTCATATGATTGAAGTGGAAGGTAAGATCAATGATCAACCTATATCTATTTTAACTGATTTAAGAGCTATCCATAGTTACATTGATCATATTCTTGTTGAGATATTTCATTTGCAAAGAAGCAAGCATGGGAAATCTTGTCTAGTTCAGTTAGCTACTAGAGATAAAAGAAGAAACAATGAGTTGGTTAAGGATTGTCCAATGGACATGAATGTACTAAGCACAAAGGAAGATTTGAATAGCATACCTCTAGGATCATATGATTTCCTAATTGGTATGGATTGGTTGGATATGCACCATGTTGTGTTGGATTGCTATAAAAAGGATTTCACATATTTGGATGAGAAAGGAAACTTGAGAAAAATTCAAGGTATTCCAACAAAGAAATTTCAGCCTTGTAGATAAAAAGAAGCTTTAGGAAAGGATGTCAAACATATGCAACCCATATGGAAGAGGAACTTAAGGATAAAGTACCAAGTATTAAATATAATCCAGTCTTGAGAGATTATGAGGATGTGTTTAGAGAGATAACAGGGTTGCCACCAAATATAGATATAGATTTCTCCATTAAGTTGATGCCTGGAGCTGGCCCAGTGTCCAAGACTCCTTATAGGATGAGTACACTAGAACTAAAATAATTGAAAATGTAGCTTGAAGAAATTTTGAAGAAATGGGTATATACACCCAAGTGTGTCACCTTGGGGTGCCCCATTGTTATTTGTGAATAAGAAGGATGGAACCTTGAGGTTTTGCATTGATTTCAGGCAACTGAACAAGGTGATTGTGAAGAACAAGTATCCCTTGCCAAGGATAGATGTTATTTTTTATCAGTTGAAAGGTGCAAATATATTTTCCAAGATTGATCTCAGGTCAGGATATCATCATGTGAGGATTAAAGAAAAATATATCAACAAGACATCATTTAGAACAAGGTATGGCCATTATGATTTTGTGGTGCTACCGTTTGGGTTGTCATATGCATCAGTTGTCTTTATGTGTTTAATGAATGGTATTTTTTAGAAATTACTTGGATAAGTTTGTCATTGTCTTCTTGGATGGCATACTTATATACTATAATCCTGAAGAAGAGCATGAGCTTCACTTGGGGATGGCGCTATAATTATTGAGGGAGCATTAGTTGTATGCCAAGTTGAGCAAGTGCTCATTTTATGAGAATCATATTCCTTATCTAGGCCAAGTTGGAATTCCTTAGTGAGTATGAATTTGATATAAAAATATCAAAGGAAAAGAGAACAAGTCGGTTGATGCACTCAACTGGAGGGTGCATGAGATGCATCCTACAACCATTAGCATGTATAAATCTAATTTGAAAGACAAAATTTTGGAAGCTTCAAAATCATATCAACATTATATGCAAAAAAAGAAATATTATAGCAAGGTAATATTCAGTAGAAAATTAAATAATATGAATTGAGAGAGGATGGAATCCTCATGTATAGGGGTAGAATATATGTGTCTAAATATCAGGAGATGAAAAATATGGTTCTAAGAGAAATGCATAATGTGCCTTATGTTGGGAATCCAAGATACTAGAAAACAATTGTAGTTGTAATGAGCCAATATTTTTGTCCAGGTATGAAGAAAGAGGTGGTTGATTATATAGCCAAATGTCTAGATCGTCAGAAGGTAAAGGCTCAGCATAGACATCCAACTAGATTGTTACAACCATTTCCCATTCCTAAGTGGAAATGGGAAGTTGTGACAATTGATTTTATCATCAAGCTTCCTAGAACAGTGAGACAACGTGATTCCATCATGGTTGTGGTGGATAAGATAACTAAAGATGCTCATTTTATTCCAATGAAACTAACTCACAAGGAATAAAACGTTGCAGATATTTAAATGAGAGAAAGTTTTAGGTTACATGGTGTGCCTAAGGAAATTGTTTCTGACAGAAATCCCAAATTTACATCAAATTTATGGAAGGGATTATTTAAAGGATTTTGAACAAATCTAAATTTTAGCACAACATATTATACAAAATCAGATGGGAAAATAGAGAGAGTCAAACAGGTGATTGAATATATGTTGAGAAAGTATGTGATGGATAAACCATCAAAATGGGAATTATCTACATGTAGTGGAGTTTTCTTATAATAATGGGTATCAAGCATATTTGAAGATGAGCCAATTTGAAGCATTATATGGCATAAAGTGAAACACACCATTGCGTTGGGACAAACCAATAGATAGAGCAGTGGTGAGATAGAATTTCTCAGAGAAATGGAAGAGAATATGGTTAAAATAAAATAGAATTTAAAGGATGCTCAGTATAGGCAGAAAATTTATGTAGACAAAGGCAAAACGCACATAGAGTTCAATGTGGGAGACATTGTCTTCTTGAAATTGAAAGATAAGAAATGTTCACTTAAATTAGGGAGTTTCCCAAAGATAAAAACAAGATAGTGTGGACCATTTGAAATCCCAGAGAGGATTGGTATTATTGCATACATGCTTGCATTGCCTGCATCCATGTGCATTCATAATGTATTCCATGTGTCTTTGCTTAAAAAGTGTGTTCCTGATGCTAATAATGTAATTGATTGGAATATGATTCAAGTGGAGTAAGAAGGTGACTTCTGAGTTCAATCAGTGTGCATATTAGACAAGAAATTCAAGTTTCTCTAGAATCGAGCAATAGGGATGGTAAAGGTCCAATGGACCTATTATGGTCCTCAAGATGCCATGTGGGAGGAGTACACGCATATTTTTGAAACGTTTTGAATAATTTTTTTTGTACATGGTATATAATGCATTGAGGACAATGCATAAATAAGGGGGAGGGGAATGTAATACCCCCAGTCCGAACCCCAATTGTAAATGTACATATGCTTTATAGGATGGTGAACTAGGATGTTTGTGATAGAGTTCCTTTGTATATATATGTTTTTAGGCTAGAGTGCCTTTGTGATTTAGGCCATGAAGCCTATGATTTGAAAGGACAATGAGACTAACAAATGTAATATGTAATCACCCTCAAATATATTAATAAAATAATCATTGTTTTCGACCAGGTCAGATGAAAGAGTATGGGAGGATAGGATTCTCCGAGAGGGAAAGGGGGATATGACTTGAGAGAAAAGGGGCTAAGTCAAGGGGGCTTAATCCTAGGAATAAAATAATATTATTCCTAAGCCCTAAGTCTTGTGTTATGATTTTTATCCTAAGTTCCTAAGTGGAGGAACAAATTACCAAGTGGGAAACAAAGTATCTACAACCCAATAGACATCTACGTGAATCCCAAGAAAGGTGCACTCTCTCAACCAACTCGATTCTTGGAAGGTGCACGCTCTCAACTTATTGTAGGAGAAGAAGAACTGGATGCAAGTCCCAAGGAAGTAGTTGATCAGATCTAGCTAACTAGCTGTTAGAAGCTAGTTGTGGCTTGGCCTTTTCAAGCCATCATGTAATAATAGGCATCTATATAAGACCACCTCCTATTATAAATAAAGGAATGGTCATTTCTCTCTAAGTTTTGATGATAATATTCATGTTTTCCTATTCTAGTTAATTTCGTGAGTATTTATATTGTATATCAAATGGTATCAGAGCATCGATCTAAGATGCTTCTGCTCCATTGATTTTCAGGCATATAATTTTTTTTTATGGGTTGCTAGTGTCTACACTCACCCATTATTCAGATTGATAGGTGAGCTAGGGGTGGCTCCAACCTCCATCTCTCAAGCAGTGTGTTAGGGTTTACTCCTGACCTCCACTACCAAGTCCTTTGTAATGATTTCTAGCTTCAAAGGCGTGCTCGGGGATAAAATCTCCCTCCATCTTTTCCAACATAGTGCGCTATGGTTGCTCTTACCCGCCATCTCTTCCAACACAGTGCGCTAGGGTTTCTCTCTCCCTCCACTACTCAGTTCTTTGGTTGTGGGGATCTTCTACTCCCCCCTTCTTCTCCAATTCATGTCAGCGACACTAGGGTTTTCCACAACCTCCCTTCTCTTCCAGGGTTCCTTCTCAACGTGTGTTTGGATAGGGTTTGTTAGTGTGCGCTCCCTTTTGGGCTCTAGAGGGTGTGCTTCAGGGTTGGATCCAAGGTTTTCACATCCTGATATAGCTCCTAATCCAAATCCAATGTAGATCCAGATATAGATATATATCCATAAGATAGTGCACTATGGTTTGCTCCAAACGACGTACTTTGGGTTTTTCTCTCCCTCTTAGGTTCCATCACCCTTGCTCTTTTGTTTTTAGTGCACTCTCCATTCTCAGTTCTAAGTTTATTTAGTATATGTAGATAATGCTTCCTCATAGAGACCCCTCCCTCGACGATTCTACATCTAGGAAATATTCTCCCATTCAGGACCTAAATCTTGCTCTGAATGAACTCATGCGGCTCTAGCGGAGATCCCTAGTGCCTCAACAAGTGGATACTTGTTTCTAGCTGCCTAAGTTTTTAGGTCATATGAATGGTGAGGCAATTGACTCCTGGGTACACAATCTATCCACTTATTTCAAGTCCTGCCCAGGAATGACAGAAGAAGAGAAGCTACAGATTTCTAGTTTGCAATTGGAAGGGGTTTCTCAAGCTTGGTGGGACACCCAAACATATACCTCCTCTCTGGTGGTGGAATTGGTGGTGGACTTGGGAGATCACCCTATGGCCACCCCTCCGCCTATTGGTTCTTGGGATTCCTTTTGTTAAGCACTGCAAAATCACTTATATCCCTCAAGGTACCGTCAAAATCTCCTATCTCACTAGTTGCAACTCCACAAAATATCGGGCCAATCAGTCCAAAGCTACATTGAGGTATTTACTAAGCTTTGTATTCATCTACAAATTCAATATCGAGAAGAGGTACTCAATGTTAAATTTAATTTTGGTATTTTATTATTGTTATGTAAAGAGGTTGATTTATTTGAAAGCTCTTCCTTAGATAAATCCTTTCTTCGGACCTTGGCCATGAAACGAAAGCTAGCTCCTCACCTTTTATATCCTCTATCGAAAGTTGTCCCTTCATCAACTCCTTCTTCTATTGCCTCTCCTACCTCTCCCAAGCCTATAAAATGGTGTTCTTATCACAAATATCATTTTCACTCCTTAGCTAAATGTTGTATTGTTTGTAATCAAAATCCTTTCGATACACTATTTGTTAATGCTGGACAACTGAGAGGGGGGGTAAATCAGTTGTTATTGTGCTTTAAAAATTATGCCCATTTTAAAATCTTCACAGAACACTCAATGACAATCACAATGATGCAGGGAAGTAAGCAATAGAATATTAAACATCAATCACACACATGAAATATACAGAAACAAATATTTCCTGAGGAAAACAATAAAGCGAAAACCTCTTCTTCTTGATATGATAAGTAATATTTATTTTCTTTACATTATCCTTCTTATGAGCTCCAACTCCTCTTGAGGCTACAACCTCTGTTTTACAAGAAGAAACTTGTTGAGAGCACCAACTCTCTGATTTCTCTATCACCCACTAGAAGGAAGCACTGACTCCCTGAGTGTTCCAGCACCAACTGGATGGAAGCACCAACTTCCAGTCACACAGGCACCGACCTGTATAACAAAGAACAATAGTTCTCCCTTGCACCACCCTACCACCCTAATTTTTCTAGCTGCAACTAGATGGAAGCTACAACTCCTTGTGTTCAAGAACCCACTTGAAACTCTGAGGACACCAGTCCTCCCTAGCACCTCCCTACCACCCTGAAATATAAATCTTTTCTTTTTATGACTTTATCACAGTGATACAATTTTTATCTATGGCTTACCAGTCTAATCATTGTTCTGCTAAACTACACTTCTCTCATGCATCCGTGTCTCTCTACTCGCATGAATCACTCTCAACAACAACCCCAATCTCTTCTATGTTCTACATTTTTATACTCTCTGTGCACCTTCTGCATACTTCATGCGCTATGCCACTGCATACTCTTCACTGCATCACTTTTATTCCCTACAGGTTTTTCACTGCAACTCTTCCTCACTCCTACATAGCTCGACGGAAGAATCACTTCACTTCTTTGTTCTTCATGCTTTTCTCACGTCGAATCATCTCCTGATCATCATGGCAACTCTTCATCTTCTTTGGTGGTTATGTTCCCTGTGAGTTCATCATCAGTGGTCGTTATGCTGGGATTCCTTAGCTTCTATGGTAGTCGAGACTCTTCATCTTCTTTGTCAATCAGAACCAGTCAGTAATGGCTTCTTTGGCTTCTAATCTCCTTCCTTCGCATGACCATTGGCGGTGACCAAGCGCTTATTCAAAAAGGCGCTTCCCCATTTCTGTCTAGTGAGCACTGGCTCTGTTTCATGATATGACCTTGGGCTATGAGCTACATGTGACCAAGCGATTCCGGGCGCATCCAAAGGTGGTTTATACCAAACTTTTTTTTTCCCCACAATTCACCACCAGCCTCCACGCATCCTTTCTCCAAAACCATGGTTTCAATTGCGGCCCTCTCATGAAAAATTAAGGCCCGAGCATGTTGTGGCCCCGTAATGGACTATGACCGTCGATCTCATGATCTTGACAGTTCTCCTGAATGGATGGTTCAGATATTTCCTCTCAAGTCTGCAGACTAGATCTCTCCTTCCTCCATCAACGACTGAGGTTTCCTTCGTGATCCGGGCTTCAGGAGTTTCAACTCTCAAACCCCATTGCTGTTGACTGGATATCTTCCGGAATGGAAGATCTTCTAACATTTGTCCTCTTCAATCGACAACTTTTCCTTCTTTCCTTTTTCGATGTGCAATCCTTGGTCTCAGCTATCATATGACATGTGTCCCTCCAAACCAACGGACGAGATCGATTTAGCAATCCGGGCTTCGGGAGTTTCAATTCTCAAGTTCTCGTTTTCTCCCAGAGAATTTCACTTGAATTCCACGATCCAATGGTGCGTATCTCTCTCAGATCAATGGTCGAGATCTCGTTCGTGTATCCGGACTTCGGAGATTTCAATTCTCAAACTCTCATTCATCCTTCCTTTTCTTTTTCCCGGAGTTGACAATCCACTGACGCGTGCCATATTTAATCCAACAGCTATTCTCCGCTCCGGGACTTCGGCCTTTGGGACTTCGGGTCTTTAGGTGAGTATTGGTGGTTAAAATCCCAAAGCAAAACTCCCAAAGTGACGTAACTCTTACGTCACTCGATGACATGTCATGAGTCGAGCAGTTGCCACGTGTCACTTGGATTTGTGATTTTCACGTACTTGAAATGTCGAATCAACTTGACACTTGTCATTGTCTAATTGTGCCACATGTCCTTGTTGACGTAGTCGGCCACCTATCCTTGTTGATGTGGTATGCCACATGTCCTTCTCGAATCAACAGTCCTCATTCTCCCTTTGATCAACGACTTTGATCAAATCACAACTTCGCGTGTCGGGTGTTTGAACGTGAGCCAACCCTGACTCTTCCAACTCCCGATATCTGAAATACTCTATATCAACGGCCCACAACCTTATATGATCCAATGGTCTATATCTTATCATGATTTCACATTTTGCAAGTTCCTACAACTCTTACCTTTGACTTTTCCAGTTCGCGAGTCAGCGAAATGTTGATCTCTCACCACGTGTCCTCTAGATCCAACGGTTTAGATTTGTCATGATTTCGCATTTCACGGAGTTGGAGGATGGATCTCAGCCTTATCCTCTTCACAGTTATACTGGATTCGACAGTTGTTAGTCCTCAACGCTCAGATCCAACGGATCAGATCTGTACTTCTCCTTTGCGCTTCTTCTGGTTACTCGACTCTGATCTAACGAACATCGGATATTCGAGATTGGTGATCCAATGGCCATTGTCGCTCCTCATCCCAATCTTTGGATTCCTCAAATATCTAAGTGTCAACAACCATGACCTTTGATCCTTCTGCAAGCCTTGATGTATGGGATCTCGTCTGCGCATCTCAGAACGCTATCTCTCTTGAGCTTTGATCTATGCCTACTATTTGCTTCTTCACCTAAGCTTACATTGTTCCTATTTCGCCATCGATGCACACTCTGATCTTGCCATAAATGACAACAACACTCTGCTTGTAAACATGCCAACAATCTCCCCCTTTGGCATTGATGGAAACCCTGAACGACCGCACTAATATGTTTGGACCTCTAGCTATAGCATTTGGACCACTCCTTTTCTCCCCCTTTGACATCAATGTCAAAGTAAACAGGCTCCCCCTGAGTTGTTGTAGTACTTGTCAGAGGTGTTAGATATTCAACCAATACATACTCCCCCTGACAGGATGGACCCTCTTAGGTTGATAATGGGTTCACACCCAACTTCTTGTGTAAATACTCAAACTGAGCTTTTGCAAGCGGTTTAGTGAAGATATCAGCAATCTAATCTTTGGAAGGAATATAATGCAAAGAAACAACAGTGTTGGTCACCTGTTCCCTCAAGAAGTGATACTTGATGGGTATATGCTTGGTCTTTGAGTGAAACACAAGGTTCTTTGACAGACTTATTGCACTGGTATTATCACAATGAATTGGGATCGATGCAGTACATTTTACCTCCATGTCTGCAAGTGTCTGAATCATCCACAATACTTGGGTACAACATGTAGCAGCTGCAATGTATTCAACTTCTGTAGTTGATAAGGAAATCGAACCTTGCTTCTTGCGTAACCATGATACAAGGGAATCTCCTAAGAAGAATGCACCTCCACTCGTGCTTTTCCTTTCATCCACGCAGTTAGCCCAATCAACATCTGAATAGACTGATAGTTGAAAATTTTGATTCCTAGGATACCATAGGCCATAGTCCATTGTTCCTTTCAAGTATCTGAATATTCTTTTGACAGCTAACAGATGACTTTGTTTAGGTGCGGCCTGATACCTTACTACCATTCCAACATCATGCATTATGTCTGGACAGGATGTTGTGATGTACAATAGGTTTCCTATCATAGACCTATATGAACTCTGATCAACATCAGGTGAATCGTCATCCTTTCTTAACTTACATCCAGTGACCATAGGTGTGCTCATAGGTTTAGAATCTTCCATTTTGAAACCTTTTCATCATTTCTCTTAGATATTTTTCTTGAGAAATAAATATTCCTTCAAACCTCTGAGTAATTTGTAGGCCAAGAAAAAATGGCAGTTCCCCTATCATAGACATTTCAAATTCAGACTGCATGGTAGAAGCAAACCATTTTACCAATGAAGCATTACTACTACCCAAGATGATGTCATCTACATAAACCAACACAATGAGAAAATCATTACCTTATGTTTTGATATATAGATTGATGTCAATTGTTCCTCTCTTGAACCCTTTGTCTTGTAGATACATATCCAGTCTGTGATACCAAGCACGAGGAGCTTGTTTCAACCCATATAAGGATTTTTTTAGCTTGCAGACAAAGTCAGGGTTATTTGATAGTTGGAAACCCTCTGGTTGTTCCATATAGACTTTTTCTCTTAGATCTCCATTTAGAAAAGCTGACTTGACATCCATTTGATAGACTTTAAACAATTTATGACAAGCATAGGCAAGAAACATTCTAATAGATTCTAATCTTGCTACAAGCGTAAATGTTTCATCAAAGTCCAACCCTTCTATTTGAGCATATCCTTTGCAGACCAATCTAGCTTTATTTCTTACAATATTTCCTTTCTCATTCATCTTATTTTTGTAGACCCATTTGGATCCTATTACATTTTTGTTTGCTGGCCTAGGAACGAGTTCCCAAGTGTCATTCTTTTCAATCTGGTCCAGTTCCTCATTCATTGATTTTAACCAATTTACATCTTCACTAGCTTCAGTGAAGTTCTTGGGTTCCACCATGGATATGAAGACCATATGTGATTGCTCAGTGTTTTTGATTATCCTTCTCCCAGTTTGTACACCTTTGTCTTTCTCACCAATTATCTGACTTGCAGGATGATTCTTTTGAATAATTGTGGATGAAGAATTTGATGTTGTCTGCTAATTTGAGTCTGCCTGAGTATTTGCATCTTCATCTGACTCAGAGCCTTCTTGTTTTGATTCTTGGACCTATTCAAATTCAACTTCACCTATATCCCCTGTTGTTGATTCAGTATTGTTCGCCTCTCCTACTAGGACTCCTTCATCGACTTTTATGTCAATACAATCAACCAAATTATGCAACCTCTTATTATATCATATGTATCCTTTGTTGTTTGTAGCATACCCTAAGAATATTCCTTCATCATCCCTGTCATCATACTTGCCAAGGTTCTCATTATTATTCTTTATGTAGCACTTACTCCCAAAGACTTTGAAGTGTTTGATTATAGCAGGTCTTCCATGCCACAACTCATAAGGTGTCTTGTCACTGTGTGGTCTGAGGTGAGATTTATTAAGAATGTGGATTGTTGTGTGTATTTCTTCTACCCAGCAGGTTTGACCAATGTTCTTCTCGTTCATCATTGACCTGGCCATTTACCGAATTGTTTTGTTTTTCCTCTCAACTACTTTGTTTTGTTGTGCGGTTCCTGGGATTGTGTATTCTCTTTTGATCCCATGTTTATCACATAACTCTTTGAAATCACTTGACATAAATTACACTCCTCTGTCTTATCTCACAACCTTTAATTTGTTGCCTATTTGATTCTCAGTTAAATCCTTAAATATTTTAAATTTCTCAAATGCTTCAGCTTTTTCTTTGAGGAAAGCAACCCAAGTGAGTCTGGAGTAATCATCAATGATCAACATGAAGTAGTTTTCATTCCTTGTGCCTTCCTGTCTTGATGGCCCACATAGATCCATATGAACTAATTGGAGTGATTTCTCTGTTGAAGTAGAGTTCTTGGACTTAAACTGTGTCCCGGTTAGCTTTCCTACTTGACAGGGTTTACACACAAAATATTGTGGCATTTCTATTCTTGGAAGATCTTTTACTGCCTCAATATTTTTGAGCTTGATTAAGTGGTCAAAGTTTAGATGTCCAAGTCTCCTATGCCATAACCAACTCTCATCATGTTTTCTTAGATGACACTCTTCTCTATCTTCTTTCAACACATATACATTAGTATCTGTCCTTATGCCTTTAGCCACCATTTGTCCTGAATTTACAGACTTTATCTTACAATCTTTGGAAGTGAACACCACTTCACATCCTCTGTCACACATTTGACTTACACTGAGAAAATTATGTTTCATCCCATCTACAAGCGGGACATCCTGGGCTTTTCCTTTTCCATTACTTAAACTCACCATCCCTTTACCCTTGATTTTACATGGTCCATCATTTCCAAAGGTCACATTTTCTGTTTTTCCTTTACTTATAGACAAAAACTTATCCTTGTCTCTAGTCATGTGCTTGGAACATCCACTGTCTATATACCAGGGGTCCTTTTGTTTTTGAGCTGAAAGTACTAGACCACATTTTTCACTATCTTTCTTTTTCCATGTGCTGACATTTCTAGCTAAAGGATTTATCCTTGGATCTCCCTTGTACTTCTTCAAATGGCAGTTTGCAGCTTTATGGCCAAAGTTATGATAGTTAGAACATTTGAGCTCATTGTTCAGTAGGTCAAAGTGATTGGTGCTACGTTTTCTATTTGTTGGCTACTTAGTTCTATGTTGTAAAGATTGTCTATTTCTTGACCTCCTCAGTTGCATGTCTCTAAACTTAATTTGATAGTTTACAATATTATGACCAAAATTAGAACAGTAAAAACAATAGCCATGAAAGAAATTTTGGTACCTGAATGATGGCCTTCTTCTTGGAATTTGTTGCTCCATCTTCTGATCTCTTTGTTTTTTATCAGGGATGATCTTGTCTTCATTAGATTTTGGTGACAAAGTACTCTCATGGTCTAATTGTTTGTTGGCTTGGAACTTGATCATCTTTACTGGCTCTTTGCTTTATGTCTCTTTGCTACTTGAACCACTGACATAGCCTAAACCAGTCTTCAACAAAGTAGATATTTGTTTGTTCAGAATGTCATTTAGTTCTTATGAGGCTTTAATGCTTGGAAGATTTTGGAGATACAATGTTCTAAACTTCTCCATCTCTTTTCTGGTTTTTACTACCTCTTCTTCCAAGGCTTCACATCTTGCCTTCTTTTCTGATAATCGTTGTCTCAGAATGTCCTCTATATTATTTGCCTCTTCTAACTCCACTTTTAGCACGAAAAAGTCTTCAACGGGTTTTTTACCATTCTTTTCAAACTGCATCAACAACTGTTTTTGTTTTCTCTTCTTGAGTCTGAGTCTGTCAATCTCTTCTAAATCACTCGTTAGTTCACCTTCCATATCAACCACAACTTCTTCATCATTAACATCACTTCCTATGTCTTTATTATCATAATCCTCTTTGGCCATAAGCACAAAGTCATTAATCTTATCTTCACAGGAAGAGTCATTATCTGTCTCTTCTGAAGAGTCATCATTGTTTACACATAAACTTTTATTTTTACCAAATCTCCTGGGTTTGTACTTCGTTTCACCTTTAGAATTATGATCTTTCTTCTTGTGTGGACACTTAGATGCAAAGTGACCTATCTTTCCGCAGTTAAAACACTTGAAGGGAAAATTTCCTTGATACTTTCCTGATCCTTTCTTTAGTCTTATCACAAATTTTGCTTCAATTTCATCAGGCTCAGATTCCTCATTCTTATCTGCTTTAAAAGAAGATTCTCTAGTGTTGGATCTATCTTTACCTATCCTCATTTTATATGCAGTCAATGTTCCTAGAAGTTGATCAAAAGCCAAATTTTTTATATCATTAAGTTCTTCTATAGCAGAGACCTTTAGGTTGAACCTATCTAGCAGAGATCTCAAAATTTTCTAAACTAAAGAGGCTTCCTCAATTTTTTCACCAAGAACTTTCATTGCATTTACTAGTTCTTCAATTCTCAGAAAGTTCTTCCCAATAGTTTCATCTTCTTTCATCTGTAGATGTTCAAACTGTACTCTGTAGGTTTAAAGCTTAGCATCATTTACCTTCTCATTACCTTCATAACTGCTAATGAGTTCGTCCCACATATCTTTGGCAGTTTCTAAGTGCGTAACTTTTACAAATTCTACTTTTGCAAGCCCACTCAGAATAACATTCATAGCATTAACGTTGAAGTTGAATTCTAGCTTGTCAACCTTATTAGCTAGTACAACTGGGTTTACATAACCAGTCTCTACCACATCCCAAACATCTTCACCTAAAGCCATTATGTATGTTCTCATCCTAACTTTCCATAAGGAAAAGTTTGTTGCATTGAACGTAGGGGCCTTATTGGTTGAGGTTCCTTCATGGCTTGACATGTTTAAGCTTACTGGTCTACCTTTAAATAAAAGGAACCTAGCTCTGATACCAATTGTTGGAAAAATGAGAGGGGGGGTGAATCAATTGTTACTATGCCTAAACAATTATGTCCATTTTAAACTCTTCACAAAACACTCAATGACAATCACAATGATGTAGGGAAGTAAGAAATAGAATATTAAACATCAATCACACACATGAAATATACAAAGACAGGTATTTCCTGAGGAAACCCATAAAGGGAAAAACCTCTTCTTCTTGATATGATAAGTAATCTTTATTTTCTTTACATTATCATTCTTATGATCTCCAACTCCTCTTGAGGCTACAACCTATGTTTTACAAGAAACAACTTGTTGAGAGCACCAACTCTCTGATTTAGCTATCACTCACTAGAAGGAAGCACTGAATCCCTGAGTGTTCCAGCACCAACTGGATGGAAGCACCAACTTCCAGTCACACAGGAACCAAATGTATAACAGAGAACAATATTTCTCCCTTGCACCACCCTGCCACCCTAGTTTTTCTGGCTGCAACCAGATGGAAGCTACAACTCCTTGTGTTCAAGCACCCACTTAAAACTCTGAGGACACCAGTCCTCCCTAGCACCTCCCTACCACCCTAAAATATAAATCTTTGATTTGTATGACTTTAACACAGTGATACAACGTTTATCTATGGCTTACCAGTCTCATCACTATTCTTCTACATTGCACTGCTCTCCTAGATCTGTGTCTTTCTACTCGCATGAATCACTCTTAACAACATCCCCAATGTCTTCTTTGGTCTGCATTTTTATAGTCTATGTGCACCTTCTGCATACTTCATGCGCTATGCCACTGCATACTCTTCATTGCGTCACTGTTCTACCCTACAGGTTGTTCACTATAGCTCTTCCTCACTCCTGCATAGCTCGACAACAGAATCACTTCACTTCTTTGTTCTGCATGCTTTTCTCACGTCGAGTCATCTCCTGATCAACATGGAAACTCTTCATCTTCTCTGACGGTTATGTTCCCTGTGAGCTCATCATCAATGGTCGTTATGCTGAGATTCCTTAACTTCTCTAGCAGTCGAGACTCTTTGTCTTCTCTGTTAGTCACAACCAGTCAACTATGGCTTCTTTGGCTTCTAAGCTCCTTCCTTCACGTGACCACCAGTGGTGACTAAGCACTTATTCAAAAAGGTGCTTCCAAATTTCTGTCTAGTGAGCGTTGGCTTCGTTTCACGATATGACCTTGGGCTATGAGCTACATGTGACCAAGCGATTGTGGGCATGTCCAAAGGTGGTTTAGAAAAAACTATTTTTCACCCCGCACTTCACCACGAGCCTCCACGCGTCCTTTCTCCAAAACCATGGTTTCAATTGCGGCCCACTCATGAAAAATTAAGGCCCGAGCATGTTCTAGCCCCGCAATGGACCATGACCATCGATCTCACAATCTTGATGGTGCTATTGAACGGATGGTTCAGATATATCCTCTAAGGTCTACAGACCAGATATCTCCTTCCTCCATCAACGACTGAGGTTTCCTTCGTGATCCGGGCTCCGGGAGTTTCAACTCTCAAACTCTATTGCTACTGATTGGATATCTTATGGAATGGAAGATTTGATGACATATGTCCTCTTCAATCGACGGCTCTACCTTATTTCCTTTTTCCACGCACAATACTTGGTCTCAACTATCAAATGACACATGTCCCTCCAAACCAACGGACGAGATCAATTTCGCAATCCGGGCTTCGGGAGTTTCAATTCTCAAGTTCTCGTTTTCTCCCAGAGCATTTCACCCGGTGTCCACGATCCAACGACACGTGTCCCTCTCGTATCAACAGTCGATATCTCCTTCGTGCCTCCGGACTTCAGAGATTTCAATTCTCAAACTCTCGTTCATCATTCCTTTGCTTTTTCTCGGAGTTGACAATCCACTGATGTGTGTCCTCTTTAATCCAACAATTATCCTCCACTCCGGGACTTCGGGTCTTTGGGCGAGTACTGGTGGTTAAACTCCCGAATCAAAACTCTTGGAGTGACGTAACTCTTGCGTCACTCGATGACGTGTCATGAGCCGAGCAGCTGCCATGTGTCACTTGGATTTTTGATTTCCACGTACCTAAAATGCTGAATCAACTTGACACTTTTCATTGTCTGATTGTGCCACGTGTCCTTACTGATGTAGTCTGCCACCTGTCCTTGCTGACGTGGTCTGCCACATGTCCTTCTCGAATCAATGGTCCTCATTCTCCCTTTGATCGACAGTTGTGATCAAATCGCGACTTCGCGTGTCGAGTGTTTAAACATGAGCCAACCCTGACTCTTCCAACTCTTGATATCCGAAATACTCTAGATCAACGGCCCACAACCCTCTGTGATCCAATGGTCCATATCTTATCGTGATTTCACATTTCACGAGTTCCTACAACTCTTACCTTTGACTTTTCCATTTCACGAGTCAGCGAAATGTTGATCTCTCACCACGTGTCCTCTGGATTCAACGGTTCATATATTATTGCGATTTCGCATTTTGTGGAGTTGGAGGATGGATCTCGGCCTTATCCTCTTCACAGTTATACTGGATCTGATGGTTGTTGGTCCTCGGTGCTCAGATCCAACGGATCAGATATGTACTTCTCCTCTGCACTTCTTGTGGTTACTGGACTCTGATCTAACAAACATCGGGTATTCAGGATTGGTGATCCAACGTCCACTGTCACTCCTCCTCCTGAGCTTTGGCTTTCTCAAATCTCTAAGTGTCAATGGCCACGACCTTTGATCCTTCTGCAAGCCTTGATGTATGGGATCTCGTCTACACATATCATAACACTTTCTCTCCTAAGATTTGATCTATGCCTACTGTTTGCTTCTTCACCTCATCTTACGTTGTTCCTGTTTCACCATCGATGCACACTCTAATCTTTCCATCAATGACAAGCACACTCTGCCTGTAAACATGCCAACAATTAATGCTCCTAAGTCCTCCTTGAGGAGATCTCCCACCTGAGTTGATCACCTTGGAGAATCCTACAGAACCATACCTGTCTCTCCTCCTCATGACCATTGATCCCCATACTTCTTCACTAGAGCCTTTGTTTACTTACAATTGCTAGATTAAGAAATCCTTGTCCATGCTCATCCTCGACAATGACAATCAAAAGAATTTGGTTTTTTAGGATCTGGTGTAGCGGTTGGGGATTCCTACTACCCATCATCCAACACCCTACCAATTGGGTTGGGTTTAGAAAGATGGTCCTCGTGAGATGGGGACCCAATGTTGTTCCCTTAATTTTTCCATCAACCCTATCCGTGATACTATTCTTTGCAATGTGTCTCCTTTGGATTATGTAAATGTGATTCTAGGTATTCCCTATGAGAAACTTCGTCACGTTGTATACCATGCTCAAAATCATAAATATCATCTTCAGAAAGATGGGCGTACATATGTCCTCACCTCATCCTCTCTTAAATCCCCTGCCTTATGTTCTGACGAACCTATTGTTCGTCAAATCAGTCTCAACAAATCCATTTCCCTATGTCTGGTGCACCCTCTTAAACCAAATAACCCCTCTCATGCCCTTCCTTCAGATCTGGTCACTTTACTCACATCCTTTGAAGATGTCTTTGTTGCATGCACCAGACTACCCCATGTCCATTCCATTGATCTTATTCCTCACTTATCTTAGTTAGAACACCCTCGTCATAAGCTCTCCAACTAGAATCAGTTTGTGTGTGTGGTCTCCTTTGGCACAACAACAATTTCAGGGTCTCAAAACTTCCCTTTGTTCTTCTTCTATACTTCGTGTACTTGATCTTCAGTCTCCATTTGAGATTGAGATGGACACCTCTCAGTATGATATTGGCACGGTTCTTAATCAAGGAGGACACCCTATTGCATACCTTTTAGAGACATTCAACTCTTACCGACGGCTCACCTCCCTACACATTGATGCACTCTATGGCCACACTCATGTTATGGAAGTTCTTATAGAGGCAGGAGCCGAGGCCAATGTGTGTGGAACCAAAGTAAGGACTCCATTGTTGGTGGCTTGCAAGTGAGGGAAAGAAACATGCATAACACATTTTCTTTGATCCGAAGAAAATGTGCTATCATTTGAAGCATCTAATGGAATAACTTGTCTGCATTATGCTTTGAGAGGATGCCACCATGAATGCTTTGAAATAATAATAGATGCTTCATGGATAGGAACATTTGTTGATTCTTAGGGATTTGTCCATTTTTTTAATGTAAGAGATTATGTTGGAACAACACCTCTTCATATGGTTGTCTGAGCTAGGAAGAATAGTATACATTGTTTGTTGTTGGATAATGGGGCATTTGTCTCAACAACCATTTCCAAATTTGGTTTTGGGCCAAAGCATGGAAGCACAACTCTTCATAGAGTTGCTAAGTGAGGATTCATAGAGGTAATCCATGAGTTGCTCGCATGGGGAGTTGATTGCAAGAAGAGGGACGCTATAGGGTATACTCCATATGAAGTAGCAGTGAAGTACAACAACATGGTATGTGCAACCATATTGAACCCCGATGTAGCAGAGCCCATGGTGTGGCCATCTCCCTGGAAATTCATTAGCAATTTATAACCCCAAACCAAATCGATATGGTGTGGCCATCATTTCGTTTGGGGAATGTTTGCGACCCTTGGATCAAGAGGAAGAGTAATCGTGACCATTGATTATGAGCCCAAACTTCCCATTCTCACGTTAAGAATGGACGGCTAGGATTAGATCCTAGATATAGATCTACCCAGATCTACGATTAGAGTTCATTCTAAGTTTGGA
>SNQJ01S0047529.1:18721-48155 GCA_010110895.2 Picea sitchensis | reverse complement strand
GTGCACTAAGGATTTCCATACAAAAAAACAGACCGAACAATTTAATTTCTTTTTTAAAATATTGTGAATTACAATAATGTGATATATATAGAAGACATCAGAGCAACTATAGTAGATGAAAAAAAACCTAGTAAAAAGAATAATCATTCATAAAAAAAAACAATAGAAAAATTACAAACGAGTGAGAAGAAAAAGTTTTAAAATTATGTGATGACATTTTTTGTGTTGCCTAGATGAGAAAACATCGACAATTTTTTTTTTAAGAACCATATTTTTTAAATAAAAAAAAATATATGTTGGATTTATCGATGCATTCCTTATACATAAACACACTAGTACATTTCTATCGAAAAATCGGAAAACATTTTTAAAAAAAATGTCAAATCGGAAACCATTTAAAAAAATAAAAATAAAAAAGTCAGAGGGCCAACTGCATTTGGGATGCAATGCAATAATTGGTTCCTTTGAATTACACTCCAAACACTTATATATAGAAAAACAAACCCATTAGATCTAAAATACCTAAAACAAAAAGCCCTAATTTTGCAGTGATAGAGGGAGTTAAACCCTAGGGTGAAATTTTTCATTCACGTAAGTAAAAAAAAAAAAGAGTTTTAAAGTAAGTATGATTTTTTTTTTCTCTGAATGTAGGGTTTTGAGTGAATCACCATACACTTCAAATCCTGATTTTTTGAATATTTTTTATGTTCCAAAGTATTCTTCTGCTCCGCAGTTCTCCCCAGTATGTCTCTCTTCCAAATTTGTCTCCTGCAAATCTTAGCAAAACAATGAAAATATTGAATAGCTTCTTAATATTAAAAGAAATTTATGAAAATGGTTTAGAGTGAATCACCATATTGTTCAAATTCTCATATTCTGAATAATATTGTAGTTCCAAAGTTATTTTCTCCTCCACAATGTTCCTCCATATGACTCTCTTGCAAGTATCTCCCCTAAAACAAATTGCAAAACAATAAAATAATTAAAAGTTTTTTAGTATTTAAATGACTTTAGGAAATTCAATTCCCTCTTTTTTTTTAATTGTTTAAAAAAAATCGTATTTTTTTTACTTTTTTCGTCACAAAGATGTGTTTATGTAAGACGCACCCGTACGACCATATTACATTATGCACTGGTGCGTCCATATTAATTAATGCACTAGAGACATATAATTATTTTTTATTAAAAAAATATCGAAACACGGTGTGGTTGATTTTTGAATGCAGTGGTGCTTATTGTTAATATGCACACATGTCTGTTTGTGGTTTATAAGTGCACCATGATGCTTTATAAGTTATTTTTGATTTTATTGACACATAAATAATATATTGATCTCAAATTATATTTTATGATGAATTCACATGACTTACAATACTTTAGTATACATTTTACGTTTTATGTAACAGCCTGTTTCCCCCAAATTGTAATTAATCATAGAATAGGAATTACCATGCTAATGCATGAGGAAAATGTAAATGTATTATTGTTTGAGTTGCCAATAACTGACTGTGGGGGTGAAGCCTTGAAAGTACTGACCATGGTATCACTAGAGGAAGAATGTGAAAACTATACAAGAGGGTTCATATATCAAATAACCCCAAATCTCCCTTGATAAGGATGGAAAACCTCCTTCGAATCCCAAGAAGAGAAAATCAGTCAATGAAGAAAGGATCGGTGGTTGAATCACCAACCACCCCCATGAATGAAAACATGGGTTGTTAGTCCGAAGTACCACAGGGACCTGCAGACCTGAGCTTCCTTCTAACAGAAGGAACCAGATAGGTCAACAAAACCTTCCCAGGTAAGAGGGACACACACATGGGAGAGGGAAGACACTAGACGAGGGCGTAATCTCACAAGGGAGAGGTGCAAAGCTCTCCGACGAATCCTGAACAAAAGGTCGTGAGCTTGATGCTGAAGAGCATCTAAGAAACCTTGTCGAGGCCACAACCGAGTGAGAAAGCTCTGAGTTGTAGAAAACAGAAGTTGAAATAGAGAGAGAACCCTCAAGAACTGTGATAATTCCGTGGTGATATCATGGCTTGGCATCGGGGTGGCTAGAGTGCTAAGAAAAAATTTCTCTGAGCCTATGGTTAGGTGGAAGGACGAACACCCACAGTCAGTTGGTTGGTGGAAACTTGTAATAGATAAGTGATTTCCTACCCTTTGTAACTTAGCTTTGAATGTGTATGAATTGGTTATACTGTGCATGCTTTCAGGAATGTGAATGAATGCTTAATGGATATACTATATCCCTTCTATTTCTTCTTGGTTGTATAATTAGGTAAGTAAGGAATTATATGGTTCGGACATGACTTGTTCACATAAATTATGGAGTTTTGTAGCCTCTTAAGCTAGAGCCATGAACTGTGAGCTCATCGACCTTAGGTGTAGCCACATGTATGATGGTTTACTCACCTATTCATTCTGAGTCCCTTGGAGGATGGAGTTTGTTAATCTCATGAGAGGTAGTGTCGATATGCACAGGCCCTCTACCATCAAATAGAACCCCAGAAACCCTTGATGAATAGTTGTATTGAAGACTCTTCTAAGAGTCAAGTCCAGGAGACAGAGCACAAATTAAAGCTCTCAAGTCTTTCATATTTGATGAAGCTTAGGAAGGATAATGAGTTTCAAATACCAAAAGAGAATACCCTTTCGTTTTGGAGATGAACATCTGAGATCCTTTTAGGGGATGCGAGACATCATGACACGTTAGATTGGAGGAAGAGCGTGGGTGTTAATATTTCGACCCTTTCATCCCTTCACAAGTGGCAGAAGAATTGAGACCCGTGGAATCAAGGATTTGATGGAGGCCATTATTGACGTTTGATCTTAGCCTTTGTATAGGCGGGAGAGTATCATTTCGCTGACTTGCGAATTGGAGTGGTCAAGGGTGGGGCTGCATGAACTCACAATTAGCGAGATCACGACGTAATCATGACCGTTGGATCGAGGCCATAGGAATGGGATCGGAACTTTCGTGGTTATCACCTATCGAGTTTCAGAACTTGAGAAAGTTTATTTTTTACTGTAGAAGTCACAAAGTGCCAAGAAGCAGCGAGGGCTCATGCACAAACCGCGATAGCGCCTCCGTTAGGTGGGAAGCTGCGTGGTTGATAGGTAACATTACAACGATTACTTGAGAAGGTGGGGCGGTTGGCCAATTGACGGACACATGCCGCCTGGGAAAGATTCCACCCATTGTTGACTTATGGTATCTCGAAAATTCATGAAGGAGGAACCGCGAGGGCTCAACACTCCAACTCATTAAGTCGCGAGATGCGAGTAGTGATAGTATTTATCTTAAGTCGGGTGACCATTGTTTAATTATCATGGCTCGGGGTTTTGCGGGATGAAGAAGTTGCACCTTGATCGTTAAAGATTAAATGCCAGAGTCGAGTCGCGGCCAGGCGATTGACCGCAGATCGTGGCTGATGGAGTGGGCCGAGACAGAGTGAAGCGTACCGCGTTGCTTTGTGAGCCATGTAATGTTGTTACTCTAAGCGTCTCAAGATTTTTGCAAAGGAGGAACGCGAGGGGCTCAGCACCTCAAATGGTGAAGTTGTGAGTGGCTAGTGTTGGCCTATCTGATTTACATGTAGCAGGTGCTGGTGAGGAAGGAGCCATACCCATATCGCATCTCGGTATTGGCATTTGGAGAAAGAAGAGGAATTGAGCCTTGACTCCCAACACCAAGTTGTGAAGGCACTTGCTAAGGCCGGTTGTGGTTGCGGAGGAGGGATAAAGGGAAGGGATGAATTACTGCGCTAGGCCCCATAAAGTCTTAGGGATTGTCCCTCCAAAGACAAAAATTCCCATTATGCCATAGTGGGTGTGTTACAAATTGGTATCGGAGCATGGTTACAACCCTTGGCACCTTGGGCTCATGTACGAGCCGTGTAAGGAGATATTGTTATCGACATTTACTCCTTTAAGAAGAAGAAGGACTGCAGAATGAAAATATAATTTGGAAATTTCTTTAACCCCTTTGTTGAAATGGTAACTAACATAGAGATGGGAGATGCAGCGATCAATTACTATATAGGGCGAGAGTGTAATAATAGAGGGTGGAACCATTGTGCTATGGAAATTTTAAACGGGAAAGGGACATGGTAGGTTGTTCTATTACAAGTGTCACAATGGCTACCTACTAATGCAGGTAGAATCTCTTGCAATTGAATTTGCTGGTTAGGTAAGGATTATTACCCAAATGAAGAACCCCTTCATGATTTGGGAAATCTGGTAGGGAT
Source organism: Picea sitchensis (assembly GCA_010110895.2). Classification (NCBI taxonomy): domain Eukaryota; kingdom Viridiplantae; phylum Streptophyta; class Pinopsida; order Pinales; family Pinaceae; genus Picea; species Picea sitchensis. The sequence continues at coordinate 43,902 of SNQJ01S0047529.1, read as the reverse complement.
TGGTAGGATCCTTAGAAATTTATAATTCTTGCATTATTAAAAGACTAAAACACAGGCATATAACTCCTCATGATTGGGAGGACTGATGAAAATATGTAGGGTCCGAGATTACCTGACCTATAGTGGTTAGAATCGACAACAAGGATAATGTGTTTAAGATTAAAGTGCTTTAGGTTGTTGCTGCTAATTCAAGTGACACTTGTTGGTTGTTCCCATAAAGAGAGGGTAATATTCGTATGAGTTATGACTATAAGAGATTAGTCACGTAAGTAACTTAAAATCTCGGAAGAGAAAATTTGGTATGTCGAACATGCATATAGAATCAACCTTGTGTTAAAGTTTGAAAAATTCCAGAGGTTGAGTGTAGAGTATACCATGGAGGAGTAGTGGTTTTAAGTCTTGAAAGGAAACACTTAGAAAAAATTTCCTAGGATCCCCGAAAGGTTGAAACATTCAAAAGGAAACCTGAGAGTTAGGAAGAGAACAAGTATGGAGGATTGGTAGGAGAAATCCTTTAGAAAAGAAGTTTGAAGATTGGATGGGATCTAGAGTCAAGATCCATTTAGAAAGAAATGAAACGTTTCGGGTTGTTCGATCTCTGGAAGTAGCACACTGGTTAGTTTTGAGGAGATACCGGAATTTCGTAAAACAAAAGGGCTTGGAAGAAGCAATGAGAAATTCGTGAAAAGATGATAGTCGTTGATCAAAGGGCTGATACAGACCATTGATAGATCGGAGGTACAATTTAGGTATGAGAGTGTGGTTGGTGGAATTATTGGAGGAGGAATCTGAAATTCCATGGTCGTTAGATCCTAGTAGATCAACGGAAGATAAGGCTGATAACCTCACATCACTCAAAAGCTCAGGAGGAATGGTATACATTAGATTGGAATCAGAGTCGGCTGATCTAGAGCTTTGAGGTTTCGGCTATTGGAAATGGTGGAGCATTGTCCATGGATTCACAGAAACATGGGATCCTGACACGTGTCTGATAATTGACCCCAGATTCTGAGCGAAAGGTCATGTAGATGAAAGAGCCAAGAAAGCCTTAGCTTTCATATTTTGGGTTTTCATATTTCGGGGATCGATTAACCAGAGTTCCTTGCAACATTCATCCCGAAATCTTAGAAGCATAAAGTGCTGCCTAGTTCAGATCATGGTCACCTTGGTGGTAATGATGAAGGTGTGAATGGAAAATATGATGAGTCACATGAGTTGGAGAAATGTAGTGTGAAGCTTCATAATAGGAAACCTGATATTAATACCTGCAAGCAGAATTACGAATGATACGAAATGTGCAAAGTAATGCACATGTATGATGTAAGAGTATAGTTATAGGCGCGATATGGTTTTCGATGAAATATAAAGCAAGTATTGTTTTTGCCAAGGTTGAATGAATACTATGGAGGCATATCTGACTCGATACGAAGGAGAATCATGAAAGTTTTGTTCCAAATAATAGCTTCAAGGGAATGTATTCCATTTCCTTAGGAAGTACCAATATAATTAGATGAAAGGAGTAAATGAGAACAGATGCTCTCTTGTCATAACAAAATTCAAATGATTACACCTTTGAGCATCACATGAGAAATATTGTGAATGAATCTGAATTGATTGATCTTGACATTAAAGATGCATGTTTATATTCCTTAGGGAATATTTAGTAAACAAATAAAAGCTAACTCAAAGTTGAGTCCATCACAACTAGTGATGGATATGCAACAAGAAAGTTTCATGCCGAAGGAGTTCCCAATGGAGGAACCGTATAAGGAATCTATCAGAGGAACAGAGTCACAAACCTAATAATTGTTGAAGTTTGGACAATGGGTTGCAAGGCCTTTCCATGTATAAGAATCATGTAATTAATAAGAGACTAACAACTGAATATGGATTCATTCTGATAAACGAATGGAAGTGTATAGGATGAACATTTTCATGATTCATTATGAACAAAGAGTTTTCTATTAAATCATGTTGCGTTATCCCAAAAAGGGATAGGGTGAGGCCTAACCAAAATTTTGCCTGAGAGAAAAGAAGGCGGGTAGGGGAAACCGATATAGTTGGTAAGAGGCAAGTAAACCCTTGAGTATGATTAAATGAATAAATGGGTACGTTTAAGCGGTAAGGCTTGTTTGGGAAGCTATGATTAAGAAAAGGTGGTGAGACCTTAGAGATAACTTCATTGGGCTAAAAAGCCCCAGGTGATATTAGAAAGAAAGAATTTGAAGAAGGGAGAGCCCTCAATTATTTCCTTGATGTGCATTATGTTTTCTATGGGATAAGAAAGCTAGTACATTGATGAGCGAAAATGTTTTGACACCATAGAAATGATGGTCGTATGATTGTAGAAAGCGATTGAAATTTAATGTGCATATGGAAACATTTGAGGATGTTCATGAACTTCAGATGTTATGATACATGCATTTGGTTTAATATTATGACTAATGCAATTGTGTCTATGAGGATGCATGTTGTGTATAGAAATAAATTAGACTATTGAGGAAGACAATTGCCAATGATGGGCAACCTCAAGCAGAGAATGACCAAGAGAAGGTTGTGAGTGAAAGATTGTTGATAGGGTACGTAGAAGTCCCCATAAAACACTAGTGATGAGGTAAAAATAAGGAAGAGAGGGTGCTAGTAGCCAAGGGCAGGGTATAAATATATTCATGCTTGTGTGGCACAAAGACATGAAGAGGTTAGTAGACGATACGAGAAATATTTTATTCTCTTAGTGTTATGCATAAACTTGAAGGAAGTTGTATGCCTTGGATAACCAAGTAAGGTATGACTCGGGGCCGAAGAACACGAATATGGAGGTTCATACCTCCAGTAGTAAACATTGTTTGTAACCCTTGGAAGAATTCATGAACTGTTATGTCATGAATGCATTGACAATCAAGGAATGTGCAAAAGGCATCCCATGTGAAAATTTTGAGGTTAGATGTGTATTGATTTGGGATCATGATAGGCCTATAGCAGGCAGTATGGTACTACTGTAAGAATGAAAGAAAATGAATAAACTATATGAGGAAAATGTTGGTTAAATACCAACACCCCATGGCCAAGAACGGATCATAAAGTGTGACGAACCTGAAAAACAATGCAAAGATGCATTGGGTATGAATGTGGACATGGATATAAACCTACAATTGAAACCTTTTGAAATGTTGAATTACGTTTAGAAAAGTTTGGTATGTTGAGATGAAACTAACAATTGTTTGACTGATTGAAGTTGAAATTACAGGAAGAAGGGTCTTGAATATGACAATCAAAGTAAGCCAATAAGGAAGACCAAAATTGCATGCTGAGCCAAACTGCAAGGGATGGTATTTCCCTTTCTGAGAAAGTAATTTAATTGTTAAGTATACACAATTCAGGAAATTGTTGTGATGATGATGTTGTAAAGGTGCAATAAAATGTATATGCATGGAAAGCTAACAAATTGTTTGGCCAATTGAAGTTGAAAGTCTGAGGAAGAAGGGTCTTAGATATGGTAGCATTGTAAGCTATAAAGAGTAATTGCCCGCTGAGCCAAGCCGTTATGGGAAGGAAAGTCCATAATTATGAATCTGGTTCACGTGATATAGGTGAGGAAAAGATGCATCCCGGAAGAGCAGGATGAAGGTTGTCAAAGCTAAAAAGATGATAAGAGCTCTTGCTGAACCATGAGAACCGGTGATGAGTCATGATACTTTGAAATAAATTAGTTGATATAGCACAAGTCGAAGTGCCTCGTGAGCAAGTGGGAGGAACCTCATTTGTAAAGACTGATAGAGTCTCTAAAATTTTTGTGTGCGAGAAAACCTCAGGGAGCAAGATGGATGAGAGATTGTATAACAATGAAGGGATGCCTAAGCCTGGGCTGGAAGGTGAGTGATCATAAGGAAGAGGAGACCTTAATAATTCTTGTAAACTATTGGGATCATGCACCCGATTAGGTGAGTTTCCGTGCCGAAAAACCTTGGAAAGGAAGATGAAATCATGATATCTCTTGTGAATTATTGAATTGGAATCATGCACACAATGGATGTGTCAAGGAAAGCCACGATGAGCATGGAGAACAAAACTACCATGTGGATATAGATCCACAAGCTGCACAGATAAGTATTGTGCTAAGAATATGAAATTTTCCTTTTGAATTTTTGAACAACAGTAAGATGTTTTCACATAAATTTGTGATTAATGTGCTTGTTGTCCAAAATTATTGAAAGTAGGTGATGGGGGAACTAAGATTCTGAAAGAGGACCCGACCAAGGATGAAGGTCAAGACTAAGTGGCCGAATGTGATGCGAAAGCGAATCGGAAGCTTGATAGAACTTGAAAAATGCTCAAAATAGAAAGTTACTTCGGAATCACGGCAGAGCCACAATATGCCATTCGTCGGAGTCTTCGTCTTCGATTCGTGGTGTAATTGCCGTCAAGAAACTGAAGTCCATTATGGAGAAGATGTCGCGTTACGTCCAGTTAAATAGCAGTCGTCACGATCATCTTGGCAATGCTTGGTCAGTATACGATCTGATGAGTGGCTGGCGGATTGGTAATGACACAAGTGGAGCCAATCACTTAAGCCGACCGTGTACGCGTTTTGGATTGGTTTTAAAGGGTGCTGCGTGGCCCCACTCACGAGTACCAAGTGGCACCCGATATTGGCTCCGATGGTTGCAATTAAAATTTGTTATTGAACGTGGGGGATTGAACCGTGACCTCGAGGATAGAATTTTTAACAACTTCTGGCTAGCCAACATGGCGACAGGTGGAGCTTATTATGCAATCGGCCGAAATATTATTTAAATTAGCGTGGTTCAAACCGCCGGAAAAGAGGTCCGGAGGCATAGCCCGACCTACGACTCATATAACCTGGTGGCAAGGACCACGGTATACGAGTTTCAAACAAATGGAGGAGTTTTCTGCTTGTGGGGAGGTTATAACAATAGCCGGGTACATGTATGTGACCCGCGGGGGCCAGGTTCCATACAATGCGGGTTCAGCGTAGCGGATAGGTCCCTACGAAATAAGCGGAAGCGGAGTTTTAACTATATAATACATAGCCTATATATTTACACATGTAATGGGAGGCGAGAATGGGTAGCCTTTATAGTAGCGTGGCCACATGCTAATAATATGGCCAGCGTAAAGGGGCTGCGCTTGAGCTTTGAAATTTCTGACCCAATATATTGAAAAGTGGTTTTTTATAGAATTTGGTTTTTAACAATTAAATGTACCTATTATTAGCTGATTTTCTCCATTTTTGGGGATATTGGGCATTTTGGAGGCGATTCTTGAAGTTGGGGATTTGAAACCAACTCCATTCCTATATAAACCAGACTGTTTGAGGCCAATGGATAGTCATTGAGCGAGTTATGCTGAAGGAAAGCCAAACCAAAGTCAATTTGATGCAGGGAAGCCCTTGAGGGGAAAGCGGCTCTACGATGCGTTTAAGAACTTGGAGCATCGGTTTGAAGTGATGCCGTTTCTTTTCTGGGGTTCTTGAGATGCAGGACAACAAGACCAGATCAGTCTGTAGCCTTTGGGCATTGCTGAAATGTAATTTTGAGCACTTGAGCAGAAATAAAAAAAGCCTCCCCGGGAAAAAGGCGGAGCGTAGAGGCAAAGTAATGCCGAACTCCGTTATCAACCTAGCGTTCTTATGGTTTGTTCATTATTATTTTCAGATCCGTACATATGTATTTGACTGATATAATCCTCTTCTTTCCTCATTCTTCGTTAAAATTTCCCAAATGGTTAAATTATTCATGCAAGTTTAAAACTCAACCATAATCATTAAAAGATCACGGGATCGAGGAATGAGAAAGGTATAGCCGGGTGTTTTGAGAAGAACAGCGAGGAGACGATGTTCCTTTAAGGGGAGAGTGTAACACCCGTTCCCCAATTTGTAATTAATCATAGAATAATAATTACCATGTTAATTAATGCATGAGGGAAATGTAAATGTATTATTGTTTGAGTTGCCAATGATTGACTATGGGGGTAAAGCCTTGAAATTAGAAGCCCATGGTATCACTATAGGAAGAATGTAAAAACTATACAAGAGGGTTCATATATCAAATAACCCTAAATCTCCCTTGATAAGGATGACAAACCTCCCTTGGATCCCAAAGAAAATTAGTCAATGAAGAAAGGACCCGATTGAATCACCAACCACTCCCATGAATGGAAACATGGGTTACCAGTCCGAAGTACCACATGAACTTGCAGACCTGAGCTTCCTTAAAATAGAAGGAACTCGATAGGTTGGCAAAAACCTTCCAAGGTAAGAAGGACACACACACACGAGAGAGGAGACACTAGGCGAAGTTAAAACTCACAAGGGATAGAGTAAAACTCTCTCCAAGCGAATCCGATCAGATTACGTGAGCTTGATGTCGAGCGCCATAGAGCCTCTTAGATGCCACAACCCAGTAAGAAAATTTCAATTTGTAGAAAGAACTACGAAACAAGAGAACCCTCGAGAACTGGGAATTCCACGGTGATATCATGGCAGCAGGGGTGGCAGGAAGTCACTAAGAATGAATTCCTTGAACTTACTATGGTGGGTGGAAGACGAACACCCGCAGTCATTTTGGTTGGTGGCAACTTGTAATGGATAAGTGATTTCCTATCCTGTGTAACTTAGTTGTGACTATGTATGAATTGGTTATACTATGCATGCTTTCGGGAATGTGAATGAATGCTTAATGGATGTATTGTATCCCTTCTATTTATGCTTAGTTGTATAATTAGGAAAGTAAGGAATTATATGGGTTGGACATGACTTGCTCTCATAAATTCTGGAATTCTGTAGTGTCTTGAGCTAGAGCCACGAATTGTGAGCTCATCGACCTTAGATATGGCTGCATGCGATGGTTTACTCACCTTGTCGTTCTGAGTCCCTTGGAGGGCGGAGTTTGTTAAGCTCATGAGAGGTGGTGCAGATATACACGGGGCCCTCTGCAATCAAATGCTCTTGAGAACCCTTTGATGAATAGTTGTACTGAATACTTTTCTAAGAGTCAAGTCTAGGAGACAGAGTGAAAAGCTCTCAAGTCTTTCGTGACGAAGCTAAGGAAGGATAGCGAGTTTCAAATCCCAAAAGAGAGTACCCTTTCATTTTCTAGATGAATGGACAAGATCGTTCGTAGGGGATCACGAGGTCAATCACGACCGTTATATTGGAGGAAGGAATAGAGGTGTTAATGCCTTGACCCTTTTAGCCTTCACAAATGGCGAAGAATCAGGATCCATAGATCAAGAAGGATCGGCGAAGGCTTATTGACCGTCGATATTAGCCTTTGTACAGGCAGGAGAGTAGCATTTCTTTGACTCGTGACTTGGAGTGGTCAGGGTAGGGCTGCATGAACTCGCGATTCATGAGATCATGATGTAATAGTGGTCATTGGATCCAAGGAACGGGAGAACCATTTGATCAGAACATTCGTGGATATCACCTATCGGGGGTTCAGAAATTGAAAGAGTTTCTTTTTTACTATATAGAAGTGTGATGTGCCAACGCAGGGGCTCATCACGGGTATGTGGCACCTACATTGGAGTGGGGACAGCGTGGTTGATACAAGTGGCATTACAACCGGCCGCGAGGAGAAAGGTGGGGTGGCGAATTAATGACACATGTCACCTATGAAATAGTCCACTCATTGTTGACTTATCGTATCTCAAGAATTTGCGAAGGAGGAGGAGCATGAGGCTCAACACCTCAACTTCGTGAATTAGCGATGAAGTACTAGTATTTATCTTAGGAAGGAGGTGACCCATTGTTGACTTATCTGGCTCGGGGTTTGCGGGGATGAAGTTGCACCACGATCGTTAAAGGCCATGAAGCGTTGAGAGCCAAGGTCATGCGATGGGCGGCAATAGCGGAGTTACGGCGATACGTGGAGGAGACAAGAGTAAAGCGTGTATCGTCACTTATGCATACGTAGCGTTGACCTCTCGGCGTGCAGGATTTCTCAAAGGAGAACCGCGAGGTTCTTTATCTCAGCTAGCCGAGAGGTTGTGAGTGGTGATAGTGTTTGGTCTAGCCTATGGTTACATGTAGCGGGCGCTAGTGAGAAGAGCCATACCCATATCAAATCTTGGGTATCGACATTTGGAAGAAGAAGTGAGCCTTGACTCCCCAACTTCATGGCTGTGAAAGGCTCTTGTGCTAGAGCCCGAGGTTGGTGGTTGATTGGAGGAGGATAAAAAGGGATGGTCATGGTTTATAGAAGTCCTGGTTACATCCTTGAGAAAAGGCGAAAAATTCATTATGCCATAGTGGGTGTATTATTTACATTTTATGTCACCTTATTCTTAAAAAATGGTTTCAAAACTATATTCAAAATGAGATTGTGGTATGGTCCTCCGAAATTTATTTTAGATATGTATAGAAAAATTCATTTCTCATTTTATTTGAAATCACGAGGGAGAAAACCTTATTATATGATCAAATGGACAATTCTTCAAATTTCATCCATTCCATATTGCTCAAAGTCCATCATGGAGTTCTCCCTTTCCATCTCCATTTAGTTTAACTTATTTTATTTATGTTTGATTATTTTATTGATTTTTTACCCATGTCAATATGAATAAAAATGTATCCAAATTTGTGGGATCCTGATTCAGAATCGAGTTAAGATGCAAAAACATATTCAGAGTTACTAGTTCAAAAAATGTTGGAAGGTATTATCATGAGCAACATACTACAAACAATTGGTAGATGAAAATGTACAGTCACTTTACCCCGCCAATTGTGACATTACGGTACTCAATAACCATGAAGCATATAGAGAATACATGGCCAAAAAAAAATCAAGGATGAAATATGAAGTTTATGACTCAGCATAGCAATGGATGGTGTGAACCCATATTCCCTCAAAACACCAACTATTTTGTTTGTCCTATAGTAGTGATCAATAGAAATGTCCCCCCATGGTCCAATGTACATGAAGAATGAACATATTATGTTGAATCTTATAGTCCCTAGTAGAAGACGAGTGAAGAATATGGATGTCTAGATACAACCATTGGTAGATGAATTGAAGGAATTATGGGAAGGGATAGATGTATCTGATGTATCAATACCCATCACAACATAGAAATTTTTAAGTTGTATGGTATATGTGCTTACACCACACATTATTATCGAGGGATTAGGAGGTTTCTTTGGTAATTAACATGTTTAGTAGTTTTATATTCGTAACAATATTTATTTGCATATTTAATTCGTTGCGATTGACATTTTATTCTTAAACACTAACATGTTATGTATAAAATAGTTCTTACGTCTTGTAACTAAAGGCTAGCATGGATGTAAATGTTGTGGACCTTCTCCTAAAGGATAGGTGGTCCAACCACCTATGAAGTCCAGTGTACAACTTCTCTAGGGTATTCCTCCTAAAAGAACACTCTTATAGAAGAAAGTATCTGCATTCAATGGTAAACCAGAAAGAACCCAAAGAGATGCAATAATGACACCAACATAATGTATTAGACCATATGAGAGAGAGATTACAGAAAAGTTTGATTCAGATGGGGAGCTTATGTTTGATAAATTCTTGACACCTATGTTGAGAAATTTTCCATTAGGATGAAAATTAAATCTATATTTTATGAGATTCCTCTATTAAGACCATCTTAAGATTTCTCACTTACTAGATCCCATGCATATATTTAAAATGTTTCATCTTATTTATGGAGGCACATATCATTGAAAAAAGTGGCCCTTGCATTAGGTGAGGAGAAGTCTTATTTCTCCAAACTAAAAGAAACATTGTCCAAGACAAGAAAGTAGATGAGAGTTTGGTCCCTCTTGGTCTTTCAAAGGTGATGTCCCATGTATTTTAAAGAAATAAGATCTTTCTTTGGCAAAAGAATGAGTTATTGGATGTGAATGTTCCTTCTTTATATGGGTTTTCCCTACGATGTTGCTTCATTGTGCATCAATGCCATTTGTCAGGGATGAAATCACATTACCATTTGAATCTTCTAAAGGTACAATGTACGTCAAATGGTTGGTATTTTGTAATTTTTATTTTTCATTCATGTGGGATAAAACATAATTAATTTTTATGTGTTTAATTTATAAATTTTCATTATCCTAGAGCTCATTGCATGGGTTAATGAGAGCCATGACTTCCCCCATGAACTAAGGAATGGAATATCTAAATTATTTGCATTTGTACGTTAGATCACATCAAAGAAGCTTCATATGGTTAGCATTCCATGGTTGCGTAAAGAGATAGATGAGATTGTTTATATGTTTAAGAAAGAACTATTGTTGAGTTTCATGTACTTGAAAGTTCATCTTCTAATTCACCTAGTAGATGAGGTTGAATTGGTTGGGGTGAAGTCTCCTATCATTGTATGTATTTTTTAGAGAGAGGGTACATGAAGAAATTGAATGGATTTTTTGTCAAAGGGAAAAACCCAAAGGGTCTATAGCAGAGGGGTACATATCATATGATATGTACCCCTCTCAGTATTTATATTATACCAGTGAGTAAGTAAAGTGGATTTACAGCACACTAGGTGCAATGATTTGGAAGGACAACAAAGGGATGTAGAGAAAAAGAGAGGAGCTTCTCCAAATGAATGAAAAACAGCGGTCTTAATCCTGTCTCTTCTCATCTGTCAATGTCTCATCGTAAATTCATTCTTACAATTCGGAGGAAACACAGTCATGGGTTGCATTGTACAAACAAAGAGTAGGAAATGGGAAAGTGAGAGGAAATAATTCAAACAATTGAATGGTAGAATCATGCATATCCTAATCATTTCAAAGAAAATATTCAATGATATGCCCCAATAGTTGGGTTGTTGACCAAATGAGAGAGAAATATGGTGCATCCAATTGCGTTATCCACATGAAGATGATGCACTAAACATGAGAGTTGGTTAGCCCAGCAACTTGGTATTAATATTTTTGTGTACATAATTTTTAACGTCGTAATTCACATTTGAATTGTAGGTACATCTATATTATTTTATATTTTAATGGTGGGGTTATTAGACACATATTGACAATATGATTTGTTCATTTTTTATAGTTGTATTTGTTCCCATCTATGTGGGAATATTGACATAATTTTTGCAAAGAGGATGCCAATGATGGACACATCACACAAGAATGTGGAGTGGAAGTCAAGTTCAACAAATCTAATTAAAATTACTAGCCACATGATCAAAACCTAATACGGGGGATGTTACGTTATGTTGGAAAGATATGAGAGATCATTTGAGTGGACTTCTAAGTATTTGAATGTCTTATTTTTTTAAGTGAAAGTGGTAGGACACATTTGATTGGAATAATGCAAAGGAAAACTTGGTATTAATATTTTTGTGTACATAATTTTTAACGTCGTAATTCACATTTGAATTGTAGGTACATCTATATTATTTTATATTTTAATGGTCGGGTTATTAGACACATATTGACACTGTGATTTGTTCATTTTTTATAGTTGTATTTGTTCCCATCTATGTGGGAATATTGACATAATTTTTGCAAAGAGGATGCCAATGATGGACACATGATACACGACAGTGGAGTGGAAGTCAAGTTCAACAAATCTAGTCGTGCTAGCCACCGCGATCAAAACACCATACACAGGAAGTTAGGTTATCTTGAAAATATACAAGAGATCATTTGAGTGGACTTCTCGTATTTCGAATGTCTTATTTTTAAGTGAAAGTGGTAGGACACATTTGATTGGAATAATGCAAAGGAAGATCATAATAGTGGGATGACATGTATTCTAACATCCCGCACTTGCGCGCTCATGACTGGACTTATTCTTTGAGGAAACTTTCATGCACGTGATCCAGTTTTGTATATGGATGTCTATTTTGATTATGGATTCTAATGATGATGTTGTTGGATTATGATGTTATGTTATTTAAGTATAGATAGGTTTTATTGACATGTTTCTCTCGAGTGTGCAGGGAACTTGATAGATTGAGGATGCCGATGGCATCAATGGGTCTACTTGGACTCCGGATCAAGTCAGGGAGTGGACTGTATATGATTCGGGTAGTTCTATTTATGCATATGTAACATATGGTCAGGTATATTATGATGTTTTTATGAATCATTGACAATGTTTCGTTGATGGATGCAAGATGATGATTGCTTTCTAATCAGACTCACATAAGGAGTAAAATGGTCATGCACAACAACCATATATTGAAGGAGAGGTGTGGAAACAATCCTGCCACAACCTACTATCACTCCCACCATGGATCAAGTTGTAGGTTAATGATTACCTATTTCGATAGATCCACGATGTCGTGAGGGAAAACTGAGACACTCGCTCACAAAGATTCTAAGGGGCGCGCAATAAGGCAGGGTCCTTATTCCTTAGAGGCCCATAGTCTCTCGCAAGGTCGCCTGATGGAGTATTGACTCCAAGGGTTACAAAACTACCAAAATTAGTCAAATGAGAGTGACAACCTTGGAGCATGTAGTGAGCCTAGAAGGGAACATCGCATAAATAAATCTTGAATAAAGATGAGTGGCACCCTTGGAGCACAAAGTGCATATTGATGGGAATGTTGTTATTTTTAATAAAGGTGAGTCAATAAACCTAGGTGCCTAGAAAAAAATCATCTCTTTTGACTATTGTCGGACTTAAAAATAATTAATAAATGGGTAATTTTATCAATTATAAAACCCCCTTTAAAAATTCTAAGCCTAGTTTAAAATTTTTTAAGCCTAAGTCTAAATTTTTTAAGCACACTAAAACTAATTAATAAATTAGATAAAAGGGGGATGGAGAAAAATCAAGTTAAGAATTAAAAAGGAGAAATATTTTATCTAAAGATTTAATTACTGATTATGTGCAATAAATGATAAATTGGAACTAAGATAAAAAAGAATGTGGAAGCATATAAAGGAATCTAATCTAGTCTAACTAAAGAACTTTCCTAAATTAAACACAACTAAGTTTTTGAAAGGAGTTAGTCATAAAAAAAGAAATAGAGGGAATAAAGGGATAGCTAGGAGTAATTTTTAGGAGTGCTTGCTGAATTTATTTAATTGGTTTTACTTGTGGGAGTTGGGAATACCTAGCTTGAGAGGAAGTAATAGCTTGACCTTGCGAGGCAAGATGAGAGCTAGAGTTTCTCTAGTTTTGTGTGTGTGGCCCTTTTGCATCTCGGGGGGCTAAGGGGGAAGAAGAGTACCCCTAGCATTGGCTGGGAGGCATCGGTGAGGTCACAATAATTAGGTACCTGGATGCAATCTCGTATTCACTGGATGTTGGTTGGGCATTTCTGGAATTTTCCAAATTGTGGTAGTCGCTGTCAGTTGAGTGTGAGATCAAATTGTGGAGTTGTCCAGATCGATCCTAAAACTCCAAATTTCAATTGTGTTTGAGCTTACCAAAATTTGAAACCCCTCCCTGGCAGTCTGTGATTTATCCTGAGTGATTGATTTCTCTTCCTTGTAATTCTACATTTTCTTCTCAGTGATTTTTTGCTCATCCTTGATAGTCTGCAGTTTCTATTTGAGCGATTCTCACTCTCCCTGGGTGGAATATGGATTCCTGGACCTCCTTTTTTCTCTTTCCCTGTTGAATTCATTCATTGAGAGTGCCATCCCTACTTTCCTCAGCCAACAATGTATGGACATCCCCCAAGCGGGTTTCATGTAGTTTTCTCCTTGCGCATTGCATCTTCAAGTGAGAACCATGTGCTCAGCTGTTGTCAACCTTGTGTCCCCAAGAGTGGAGGTGAGCCTGCCATAAAACTCCTTCAATAGTGACTTATTAATTCACGTACACCCTGAGTGGGCGTACTTGGCTACTTTCCTCCCCTTTTAAACCCAAAAAGAAATCGATTCTGGACTAAAAGAATTGCAATACAGATTCTGGATTGGGAGGCGTATTCAACCTTGGTAGTGAACCATAAGGTAAGTTCTTGAGCTGGGGTGATGGGGTCGCTCTATCTTCACCTAGTGCTCCATGGGTTCCATGAACATCGCTGGAAGAAGGCACGATTATCACCTTAGTTTGTAATGGCTCCAACTGCTTACGACCTTAGGCGTTTTCTTTTTATCTTATGTCCTTATGGTTAAAAAATTCCAAGCAAAGATAACCCTAAATTCCAACTTCATAGAACCTTAAAGGAACCAGAATGAAGGAACATTAAGGTTAAGGTATGATAATTTTAAAGAGTTTTACTTCGGTCATTGAAATGGGATGAGGTTACTTTTCATAATCATAGTGAAATGATAGCTCTAATATTTTTGAATAATCTTAACTTAAGACTTTTTAAAAAGAGCCTTGTCTAGCATTACCTTCAACTAAATAGTTTTTTTATAGGATTATCAAGATTAATACTAAAACTATCGAGATTCATGCTAAGAAGACTTCAATCCATGATGGTTATTGCATTCTGTTATAGAAGATAAAACACGCTAGGAAATTTTACCAGGATACTCCCATCAATCAGACGAAGACATTAAGTATCATTTGTTCATGTTTTCTAGTTTGTAAGAGAAAACCCAGTAAATTTTTAAAGGAGATTGACTTTTACTAAAGGACATGACAGGTATTCTTTACCCCTTGACTTTTATGTTTGGTACCTCATTCAGGAAGGGATAAAGGACAGATTGTTGGTGGGACGCATTTGGAAAGGCTTTTGTATTTATGGGGATGTTTTAGGAAAATTTTGGTTGTTCCATTAGTTTTGCAGCNATTCTTTACCCCTTGACTTTTATGTTTGGTACCTCATTCAGGAAGGGATAAAGGACAGATTGTTGGTGGGACGCATTTGGAAAGGCTTTTGTATTTATGGGGATGTTTTAGGAAAATTTTGGTTGTTCCATTAGTTTTGCAGCGAGGTCGATGTATGTAATCTATGGTTGGACTAGTGTCAGAATGCTTCAAAGGCCTTACTGCGTCAATTAAATTGATTTGTGTCTTTATAGTTGGCTTGATGATGGAATGTATGGTCAATGAGGTTTCTGTTATTTACTTGATGTATGATGTCGTAATGAATCTCTTACGCCTGTAAGTAGGTTGTTGTATGATGGTCTGGAATTTGTTTACCCTTGCATAGTCATATAGGTTGTTTATGATTTTCTTAGAAGACAAACCTCTCCTGCGCCATCAAATTGAGATGATGTATATTTAATTGAATTGAGTTTATCACTCCTTGTGCTATGGGATAACTTTGATCTATAGACGATTCACTGTTTGGAAATGTCATGATTATATAATTAGATTATGTGAACGCTTGAATATTGATGTTATATGTTTAAATAATTAACTAAGATTAAATACACACATTAGATGATGTTGATTTATGTTTAATTCAATAATTAGATCATGCGTGCATCTTGAAAATAAGGTGATTAAATTTGTGCCTCAACCTTGTCGTTATATGATTGATGCACTATTTACTTTCTCTTGCACCTTTGAATTTTAATGTTGATCACTCTTACGTCATGAATAAGTTGCTAATTACTCTTGCGTCATGAAATTATGTCGATATATGATTCATTTGGTAACTAGATTTCTATTGCGCCTTTATCTAAGTTGACATGTGATTGTTCTAGAGCTCATTTACTCTCGCACGCAGCGAATGTGTAATGTTGATGAATGATTGTTAGAATTTGATATCACAGGTGCCATGAATCAAATTATTAATGTATGATTGATAAATATGATGATTACCCTTGCGCCATGATTAGTTGATGATTATGATTGATTGTTTGATCTAGTTGATGTTGGACTTGATTGTTAGTGGGATGTAGGCACCTCATTGTTCTTCAGAACAGTCTCCAACCCTGATACCTTAAATGGTTAAAATCAATTCGAACCTGGGCTTGAGAGTTGCTTGTTTGTCTTGGAGGTCCTAACCTTTCAGGGTAGGTTGGGCATGTAGTCTTTTTATATTCATTATATGATTGAGTGTTGTTGTAAATTGTTTCAAGATAATTATGATGTGCTAACCTTCTGCACTATTTATGTTTGTGTCTCTATCCTTTGCTAATGCGTTGAATGCATCGTTAGTGATTCCATCCTGATTAGCCGATACTATTTTTTATTACGATGTTTTTGAGTAGGCGTTGTTGTGATCATGTGTCGATGTTATTATCTTAATGCCAAAAAAGAAATGACCTTTTGTGCTTCGCTTTTCTTTGGCATAATGGAGGTCCATTACATATGGTATCAGAGCAGCTTCAACCCTGTGACTATGGATCATCATGCCTTCCACTATATTATACACTTGATTAATAACTTAGCACTATTTAAAATTTTAACCTACCCATGCCATAATCATGGTTAGGGGATGTCACAGAGGTTCACAATGTGGTGTTATGGGAGGAGGTGTGATGCCTCCTGAAGCACCCACACCCTAGGGGTCTAACCCCCAAGGGGAAGAACAAGTATTTGGGCAAGAGTCGTTTGTTGTAAGGGATGTGGATGGTCTGACAAGGTCCTTCCAGGAAATTTTCAAAGGCCTTGATTAACCGCCTAGAAGAGATGAGGCTAGGGAACTTGTACCCCTTGGGGGTCCACAACGTGCCCCAACCAGTGCTAGTAACATTCACGAAGAACTCAATATTGTCAAGTCTGTGAGTTCTTGGGTGTCATGAATGGCACAGTCGTCAAGGCATGGATGGAGAAATTGGCTATGTGCTTCGCACTACGCGACTACACCTTCAATAGGAAAGTTTGCATGACGATCTGTCAGCTGAAGGGGACCACTCTTCTATGGTGGAGGATGCTCCTGCCATAATTTAACATGGCCATTCACAACGTATCATGGGAAATGTTCAAGGAGCGGTTCTGGGAAAGGTAATTGTCAGAGGAATTCATTGAGCATCAGGTCAATGAGTTCAATGCCTTATGACATGGAGGTTGTACAATGCCCGAGTATGAGGCATGTTTCATGGAGCTACTTAGGTATGCTCCACTTCTGAGCATGGAGAAGCTGAAGGTGAACAACTTTATGATGTCCTTAAATGTCATCATCTGTGAAAAAGTGAGGATCCTAACGCCTCATACATTGCACGATATAGTCTAGAAGGTTGTCATATCTGAGGAAGACATGATCAACGAGGCTCAGGGAAGGAATCGTATGAGACCGAAATGACATACAATTTCTGGTGTGCAGAAGCATCAGACTCCAGCTAGAATTCTTTCAAGGTATCCGGATATGTTGAGAGGATCCATGTTCATGAAACCTCGATGACTAGCTCCTTAATGGGGAATTCCCCATAGGGGAACATTGCATCAACTACAAAATTAGTTAGGCATGTTCAATGGAACAAACCAAGGTTTCAGGCTTGTAGGCCAGCAAATTCTATTTTGGGGACCAAGAGTACTGGACCAAAGACCATATGTTGTACATGTGGAGAGACACTTTACTAGCATGACTGTCTCATTGAGAAGGAAAGAGCGACTAGATCAATAGGATCCACTACTATTGGATATTGGGAAAGGCCAATAGGATTCACACAAGAGTGAATAACTGCAATGTCGAGCACCATTCCATTATGTTAGAGACATCTGACACAATCATCGACCAAACTTTTGGTTTTTGATAGAACTAGGTACCACAAAAGAGCATGCACAAGGATGCAAGTCATGTGCATTCTTAGCATTGAAAAACAAGGTGTGGTAGAAGGATTAGAAAACCTTCCAGTAGTACGAGAGTTGCAAGCGAGTTCCCAGAAGAGTTACCAGGTTTTCCTCCCAAAGTAAAGATGGAATTTACCATCGACGTAAAATGTAGAACTAAATTGATATCAAGAACACCTTCTCGGATGTTGACCCCTGAGCTATAGGAGTTGAAAATGAAACTGAAGGATGTGTTTGACATAATACTTACATCCAAGTCTATCACCTTGGGGTGCACCTGTTGTTTTCATATGGAATAAGGAGGGGTTGTGGATACTCTGCATTGACTAACGTCATTGAACAAGGCGACAATCAATAACTAATATCCATTTCCTAGAATATATGATTTGTTTTCTCAAATGAAAGGCACTACCCTGTATTCGAAGATCGACTTGAGATTAGGATGTCACCAATTCCATATCAAGGAGGAATAAATTTCTAAGACTAAATTCAAGATGAGGTTCATACATTACATGTTTACCATTTTACCGTTGGTCTAACAACCACCCCAGGGGTATTCAGGAGTTTGATGAATGTGGTGTTCTATAAATACTTGCAAAGTCTATTCAAGTATTCATCAATGACACATTGATATATTCTTGGATGAAGGAGGAACATGACGAACGTTTGTACTTGGTACTACAGTGTTTACGAGAGAACAAATTATACGAGAAACTATCGAGATTCTCTTTCTATCAAGCAAGGACTAATTATTTAAGGCATGTTATCTTCGACGGAGGCATTGTTGTGGATCCAGTGACGATAGAGACTATTCTGGAATGGCTTGTGCTAATGAACGTACCAAAAGTATGTAGGTTCATGGGCTTAGCTAGATATTATCAATGGTTCATTGAAGTTTTTTTCAAAGATAACAAATCTGATTACGGAATTGTAGAAGAAAAACAAGAAGTTTGTATGGGCCAAGAAATGCATGGAAGTGTTTCAAAGGCTCAAGGAGTTTTTGACGACAACATTGATACTGAAATTCCTAGACATGGACAAGGACTTCTTGGTATGTACAGATGAGTCCAAGGAAGGCTTAGGCATATTTTTTATGCAAGATGGTCGAGTGATCTCTTACGTCTCAAAGAATTTAAGGAACCATGAGGAGAACTACACAATGCACAATTTGGAGTTATTTTCCTTTTTGTATTCCCTAAAAGTGTGGAGACACTACCTATTTGGATGAAAATTTGAACTAAAAACAAACCACTATGGTTTGGAGCACTTTTTTACGAAAAGTGACTTGAACACGGGACAAGGGAGTTGATCATAACTACCTAGCGAGTACGATTTTGAGATGATATACATAAAAGGAATAGTGAACAAAGTGGAAGATACATTGAGTCAGAGAACACACATATTTCGGTGATACCTCTTCAGACGAATATTCATGAAAGGATTCTAACTTTAGTGCGACGATGACTGGTATAAAGAGCTTAAGGAAAATATCAGATAAGACACCATGTTGGTACCAAAATTTGAGAGAGTTAATGTGTAAAATGATGGATTAATGAGGTTCAATAATCGGATTTACATACCTCCTAACGATGAGTTGAGAAGTTTGATCTTAAACAAAGCTCATAGAGCAGTGTCCATGGCTCATCTAGGAGTCACGAAGCTGAGGGCATAAATTAATTCCATATTCTTCTAGAAGGGATGAAGGAAGACATAGTTAACTACGTGGTGAGGTGTCTCTAATGTCAGAAAATAAAGGCTGAACATTGACATCCAATAGGATTACTACAGCCACACGCTATTCCAGAATCAAAATGGGAGGTTATTTCGAGGGAGTTTATCGATGGATATCCACTGACGACAAGGAGGCATAACTCGATTTTTATTGTAGTAGACACTCTCACGAAGAGTGCACATTTTGTATATGTGCGTATGACGTATTAAGCGCCAGACATAGCTAGAGTTTTTATTAGAGAGATTGTGAGATTGCATGGTGTTCCTAAGAGGATCATATCCGGATGAGGATTGGTTTTTACAGGATGATTTTGGACTAGTTTCCAAGAGGCATTGGGAGTCCGACTTAACTCTAATACAATGTGTCATCCTAATACCCACGGGAATATAGGAATAAAAAACCAAATTTTGGGAAGATTTGTGGCGTATGAATCTAATGGACCAACGAAAAGATTAGGGATATACCTTGCCACTGGTAGAGTTGGGATACGACTTCAACTGTCCAGGTATCATTAACATGGCACCATTGAGTTCTCTATGGGTGACCGTGTCAGACACCATCGAGCTAGGATCGACTTGAGAATAGGGTTGTGGCCAGACCAGAAGTGATCCAAGGAAGGGAAAAACAAATACAAATGATAAGAAAAAGGGGTGGAAGAAGCGCAAGATAAACAAAAGTGTTATGTCAAGGAGCATCATGCTAAACTTAATTATGAAGTCGTCCTATCGAATAGTCGTGCCTCATTTCTTGAGGCATTGTATGATTTTTATGCTGTATATGTTGCGACATTATGATAGTGATCCTACACATGTGCTTGACATGAGCTCTTTGCAGGTGTCAGACAAGGGTTCTCTCATGACAGAGCTAATCCACTTTTTGGACCCTCGCATTCGATGACTACAACTTTGAACAGACGATTACGGCAAGGTCCAGTGGAATAATTATATACCACACTTGGCTACCTGGGAGGACGCATATGATATGCATCAACAGTTTCCATTTTTTTTTAGTAGTTAGACATTTATATCTTGTGAGATACTTTATTTACTACAAATATATTGTGAAAGTTAGAGAGAAAGTTTAAAACAAGAGGGGGTGTATGTAACATCCCGCTCTTGCATGCTCATGATTGGAATTATTCTTTGAGGACACTTCCATGCAAGTGATCTAATTTTGTATACAATTGTTTGTTTCTCTTATGGATTCTGATGATAATGTTGTTGGATTATGATGTTATGTTATTTATGTATAGACAGGGTATATTGACGGCTTTCTCCTGAGTGTCCAGGGCACTTGACATATTGAGGATGTCGATGGCATCAATGGAAGTACTTGGACTCTCGATCGAGTTAGGGAGTCGACTATATATGGTTTGGGTATTTCTATTTATGCAATTGTGACATATGATCGAGCATATTATGATGTTGTTATGGATCATTGACAATGTTTTGCTGATGGATGTAGGCTGATGATTGCTTGCTAATCAGACTCACTTAAGGAGTAAATGGGCCATGCAAAACAACCAAATATTGAGGGAGAGGTGTAGAAGCAGCCCTGCCATAGCCTATTAGAACTCCCGCCATGTCTCAAATTGTAGGTTAACGATTACCTTGTTTGAGAGAGCCACGATGGCATGAGGAAAGACTGAGCTAGTCACTCACAAAGATTCTAAAGGGTGCACAATAAGGCATTGTCCTTATTCCTGAGAGGCTCTTAATCTCTCACAAGGCCGCCTAATGGAGTATTGACTCCAAAGGTCAGACAACTACCAAAATCAGTCAAAGGTGAGTGGCACCCTTGGAGCACGTAGTGTGTCTTGAAGGGCACATCACATAAATAAAACTTGAATAAAGGTGAGTGGCACCCTTGGAGCATGGAGTGCATATTGAAGGGCATGTCATGATTTTTAATAAAGGTGAGTCAATAAACCTAGATGCCTAGAAAACACTCATCTGTTTTGACTATTGTGGGACTTTAAAATAATTAATAAATGGGTAATTTTATTAATTATAAAACCTCCTTTAAAAATTTTAAGCCTAGTTTAAATTTTTTTAAGCCCAAGTCTAAATTGGGTAAGAAGCCTAAAATTAATTAACAAATTAAATAAAATGGGGATGGAGAAAAATCAAGTTAAGAATTAAAAAAGAGAAAATATTTTATCTAAAGATTTAATTACTTATTATGTGCAAGAAATGCTAAATTGGAACTAAGATAAGAAAGGAAATGAATGTAAAAAGGAATGTGGAAGCATAGAAAGGAATCTAGTCTAGTCTAACTAAAGAACTTTAACTAAATTAAATAAGTGAATTTATTGGTGCAACTAAGGGAATGGGTGACAAGTGTATGGGGGAAATAACTCTTAATTAATTTTTAATAAAACAAATAAAACGTGCAAATGGAAAGTGGTAACTAGGAAAAAATCAATAAAGATAATAGCTGAGAAGAAGAAGGGGGGATGACTAGTAGGAGTAAAGTTATAGTGCTAGAATTTCTTTGACACGTTTTACTGTGGGATTTTGGAATACCCATCTTGAGAGGGAGTGGTAGCTCGACCTTTAGAGGAAATTTGGGAGCTATATTTTTTTTGTGCGCGGCTTCTTTGCTGCTTGGGGGGCTAAGGCGGAAGAAGAGTACCCTTAGCGCTGGTTGGAAGGTACCGGTGATGTCGCAACAATTAGAGAGCGAGATCAAGGAGGAATCGTCCGCAACCGAATAACATCAAAAATCCAGTCGCTGGTTACGGTACTTATGTTTTTAAAAATTGCATTTTAATTGTTAAATTTGTGTATGGATCTAGATATTATTGAAACTATATGGATTTCTTAATTGGGATCGATGAGTCTCCTTGATGTTGTACTAGCAGAGAAATTGAATGGCTTCCACACGGAATCAACTTGAATGATTAGAATTTAACTTTTGTCTCTATACCCCAATTTGTACATGGTACTTTATTTGGACTGGAAGTTGTAATAATTATGCTATGGAATCGGTGGATTAATCAACTTTTTAATCATAAATTTTAATTTTAGGGTTGAAAATTGAAGATGCTGGCATATTATTAGTCTTTCTCTCTAATCAATGGATGAGATTTTGATAAATTAACTTCCACTCATTTATAAAAGTACGTTTATTACTAAATAAAATTACAAATTTACTTGCTCACCACCTCAATTCCACGTTAACTGATTAAGAATTGATTATACTTAAATCAATGCTATAATGACACAGGTGTGAGACTGTGGAATTCTTCGCGTAGGTTGTCATATATTGCTTCCTCTAGCCACGGTTTGTTTCTTCCTCTACGCATGATTTCGCTTCCTCTACGTGGTTTCTCTTTTCACAACACTAACAGTAATACAGTCATATACTCAGCTGCCAGCTGCCATAATCGCAACCTTTTCAAATTCTCGATTAGTGGCGAGCGTAATGAATTCTTGGTTCGTCAATTTTTTTTTATATATTAATCACTGGAATTCGTGTTTCGTAATTTTCCTTTAATTTGAATCGTTTCCTGGGTAGATACAGCCATACATCTTCAAACCCTTGCGTTGTAAAAATTCTTGGTTCGTCAAATAAGTTTTATATATTAATCACTGGAATTCGTGTTTCGTGATTTTCCTTTAATTTGAATCGTTTCCTGGGTAGATACAGCCCTACATCTCCAAACCCCTGCGTTGTAAAAATGACCTGCACTAAGAAGTCGATGATAAATAGAAGCGTCACCATCATAATAAATCTAAAGCTAAAACATTCAGAGTTGTGTCCATGGACAATCGGCGCACTAGAACTGCGGGACGACGTGGATTAGATAGTTTTTACAGGAGGACCAGGCCGACCATGGCTTGCGATGCCAGTGCGGCTGCAATTGCTATGATCATCACGTTGTTCTGTCTGGTCTTCTACGACCAGCTCTGTGCAATCTTCTTTACATCTGCATGGTGGTATCTCCTCTCAATGTTTCTCCCAATGTTCAACCACTGTAAATGGATTGTTCCATAGGAAGCAGAATTCATAATATTACTTGTACGATGGTGTTTGATTAGTGGTAATCAATTCACATATATCTGGCTTTTGTTTGCATACAATACAATTTGTATAGTTTTTGGCATACATTACATTTTGTTTGCCGTTATTGGCTCGACAGCCAAAACACCATTTCATTTTGTTTTGATGAATAAGGATATATGAATATATGGAATAAGGATATCTGAATATATGGAATATGGATATCCTTATTTTGATCTTGTTCTCAACTCTCTAGGAAGATAAGATTCGATGAGAAGCTATTTGACGTGAATATCCAGATTTAATAGAGCGTTCCTGTTTTTTATTATTTGATTTATACCTTGCATGTCTTCATGATACTTAATATATTTTTTCGATAACCACGAGTTACTTCATCTTACATTTTTGTTTCATTTTTGTTGATTTTGTTACAGAGCAATTATATTATCACTAGCACAGCCTCTACGTTGCGGCTTGTGAACGCCGAAAGGCTTACGGCTGGTGAACGCTGAAAGGCTTACGGCTGTTAAACTTCCCTGGCCACGCATTCACGCATGTAAAAACACATTCACGCATTCACACAGTAAAAACACGCATTCACACAGTAAAAATGCATTCACGCATTCACTCATGTAAAAAAGCATTCACACAGTAACGCTGAAAGGCTTATGCCGAAAATCCACGCATTCATGTTAGACCCACTAAGGTGGAGTGGGGAGGCATTCAGACATAGACATATACAAGTGGAAGGTTGTTAAAAATGTAAGTATGTACTAGTAAAAAAACGTTAATTTGGTTGGTTTCATAAAATGAAAGGACTAACGTGGTTGGTGAAGGTCAAAGGTTTAGGTTGGCCTAGAAAATGAAACCCTAATCACTCATACGTGGCGATCAGCTAGCCACCATAATAAATTTTAAATATGATTAAATAAAAGTAAAAAAATAAACATGTAAACTCATGTCTTTATAATAGTGAGGAAGTTAGTGGTTGAAATCACAACCATTGATTTATTAGGACTACTAAGAATATTCCATCAATATTTAATCTTGTCCATACAAAACTGATTAAGCACTAAAAACCTATTAAATGTGATTGCAAACTATATATTTCATTGCAAAAGCTCAATTATATTCTCATTACGTGACTTCTTAATTTCTCTTTTCCATTCCTCGTTAATGGCTCCGATTAGCAAACTCTATATTTTATCGCAAAAGCTCATAGAATGGTGTATATTTTATTAGCAAACTATATGTTTTATTGCAAAAGCTCAATTATATTCTCATTACCTCACTTCTTAATTTCTCTTTTCCAGTCCTCTTTATTAACTACCCTGTTTAAAACCAACAACCCTGTCCTCTATGTTCTGATACAATGTTAGAAACCCCACATAATTGATTTTTATATTATTTAATTCTTATTATAATTAATTCAAGTAAATTGATTTAATTAAGTTGAGATGACTAATGTACAATTCCATTAGTAATACATACATATGGTGGTTAGCTATAGTAGTTAGTTATAGTTAACTAGACATTGATACTACTTTTGTCGAGGAGAAATATTTGAGTTAGGTTGTTGTGGATATTTGAGTTGAGATTAAAAAATTAGGGATTAAAAGATTAAGGTTTATTTTTATGATAAAAAGAAGTGATGTTATTTATGATAAGAAAAAATAGGGTTTGTTATTAAAAAAAAGTTAGAATTTTGTTATGATAAAAAAATATAGTTTTTTTTATTGATAAGCTTTAATTTTTTATAACAAAAACTCTATAATTATGTATTTTTATTAACATAATTATTAGAACTATGTATATTTTTGTTTTGACACCTCTTATAAATCATTATTTTGTTTATTTTG
>SNQJ01S0047528.1:3692-24832 GCA_010110895.2 Picea sitchensis | reverse complement strand
AAGAGAAGATCTAGACTCAATAAGCATGGAAAAACTACATGGAATCTTCACAGCATATGAAATGAGAACTGAACAGGAAAATCCAAATATAAAAGAAGCAACTTTCAAATCATCCAAAAGGTCAAAGCAAAAGGCAAAACAAAAGGAAAACGAACATAACAACAATAGTGACATCTCAAAAGATGATGAAGAAGTGGCCAACTTTTTCATAAGATTGAACAAGGGAACCAACGACAGATATAAAGGTAAGCTTCCATTGATTTGTTTTAATTGTGATGGTATTGGTCATTTTTTTAACAAATGTCCTCATAAGAAAAATAATAGGAATGATGAAGATTACTCAAATATAAAATAAACATATAAAGGGAAAAGAACCATAAATAAATCTTTCAAGAAAAGCTTCTGCACCAAAGAAGACATCTCCTCATCAGATGAAGAAGAAGTCAGTGACAGTGAGATAGAAAGAGTTCTATTCATGGCAGTAGAAGACTTTGATAAAGAAGACACTAAATAAGAATATGAAGAGGCAAAAGTTGACTACCGAGAAAAATTGTTGACTTCCATAGAAGTTATAAGAAGAGAAAAGAAGAAAAAGAGGAAGCTACAAGTGGAACTAGAAAAGAAAGAAGACACTCAGGAACTAGAACAAATGATCAAAAATTTGAAGGTTCAAATAGAAGAAGATAAGAGAATTGAAGAAGCACTCAAATAACAACTAGAAGAAAGAGACATGATCATTGGAAATTTGGAAGCAAAGATTGTGACATTAAGAAAGGATCTTCAAAAGAAAAATATGCAAAATAGCTCAAAAGTTTTGGATGACATTATCAACAGTCAAAAGCCTAATCATGACAAGACTGGACTTGGAGACAATCAGACAGAAAAATGATCAAGCTCCAAAACAACATAACAAGAAACATATCCAAAAATCTATGCATAAACAATCAACGGGGACATGAAGACCTACAAAGAATATTACATGGACACTCCTCCACTGAGAAGATTCAGATTTCAAAATCAATGACTGCCAGATAAGCCTCATGAAGAAGAAGGATTCAGAAGAGCAAATCCTTTCAGAAGATCTTCAAATCCCAGGTATCAAACTATCTTTTTTGGTTTATGTTATGCATGCAATAATTTTGGAAATAAAGCTATGAATTGCAGAGCTAACAACAGGAACATAAACAACTTTGAAACTCATACACAAAAGGGTTATCCAAGAAGGCCTAGTGAAACAAAGAGAAGAAGTTACAACAAGTTTGAATCATTGAGCACTGAAGTGAAATTCTACAAGTGTAACAAATTTGGACACATGGCCAAATATTGCAGAATGAAAGTTCCTCCTAGAGAACCACAACATAACAACAACAATCACAGACAAGAACCTCATAAGAGAACATGGATAAGAAAGAAGAATTAGTATAGCAATGAAGAATGCACACTTTCTCTACAAACTAAGCAGAAGAAATGTGGTTGGTATGTTTATAGTGGTTGTTCAAAACATGTGATAGGTGATAAAGACATGTTTCTTACATTAAGAAAGGAAATATATGGATCAGTCTCCTTCGGAAATGATGATTCAACTAAAATCATTGGAAAAGACACAGTTAGAATTGGAAACAAGAATACCAAGGCAGAAAATGTTCTACTAGTAGAAGACATGAAACATAATCTTCTAAGTGTGAGTCAAATGTGTGACCAAAGTCACAAAGTTACTTTTGATTCACAAAAGTGCGAGATAAGAAAAGAAGGTTCATGAAAATTGATTGCAATAACTGCAATAACTTCAAGAAACATATATGTATTAAGTGAAATTGGAAATGAAAAGTGTTGTCTAGGAAAAGAAGATGAAATTTGTCTATGGCACAGAAGAAAGGGTCACATACACTTTGATAGACTTGTAAAAGTCAACAAAAAGGAAGTAGTTAGAGAAACGCCCCAGATCACGAAACCAACCAACACTTTATGCAAGCATTGTCAACAAGGAAAGCAAACCAAGACTAGGTTTAAATCAAAGGAATATTCAACGAAAATACCATGGGAAATTGTGCATGATGATCTAGTTGGAACAGCTACAACAAAGGGTTTAAAAGGTGAGAAATACTTTATTTTATTAGTTTATGATTATAAAAGAATGACTGCAGTTTTCTTTCTCAGGAATAAGTTAGAAGCTTTTGAAAACTTCAAGGTCTACAACGAAATGGTTGAAAATGAAATGGATTCAAAAATCAAATGTTTGAGATCTGATAATGGATGAGAGTTCACTTCAAAGGAATTTATGGACTACTGCAACATGCATGGAATAAAAAGGCGATTCTCCGTTGTTAGGACACCTCAACAGAATAGAGTTGTTGAAAGAAAGAATAGGACAATACAAGAAATGGCTCAAACAATGCTAATAGATTCCAAATTGACAGATATCTTTTTGACACATGTAGTGCATACAACGGTTCACATTCAAAACTGAGTAATGCTTAGAAACAACACTGACAAAACTCCCTACGAGCTATGGAAAAGGAAGACCAACAAATGTGAATCACTTTAGAGTATTTGGAAGCAAATGCTACATCAAAAGAGAAGATGGCAGAATGGAAAAGTTTGACTCTCGTGTGGAAAAATGAGTACTTGTTGGTTACTCAAGTACAAGGAAAGCATACAAGTGTTACAATATGAGGTTGAACAAAGTTGTGTAAAGCATCAATGTAATAATTGATGAAACATGTGGACGAGAATTAAAGGAGGAAGAAAATGAATCAATGGAACAAATTTACGAAGAAGAAGTAGAAGGGGAAGATGAAGAGGATAAGACAGAAGTAGAAGAGCAAGCTCATCAAGTGCCTCCAAAGACACCTAGAAAACAAGTACAAAAGAATCATCCTTCAAATTAGATTATCAGAAACAAAGATGCATGAGTTGATACTAGAAGAAGAATCCGTTCACCAGAACAAACACACCGAGCACTCTCATCTACGATTGAACCAAACAATTTTGAAGAGGCCAACAAGGATGAATTTTGGAATAAATCCATGGATGAATAATTGGATCAAATAGATAAGAATGACTCTTGGGAATTGGTTCCAAGACCAAAGAGGAAGAATGTGATTGGCACAAAGTGGGTATTCAGAAATAAATTGAATGAAGATGGACATGTTACAAGGAACAAAGCTAGATTGTTATGTAAAGGATACACACAGGTTGAAGGAATCAAATTTGAAGAGACATTTTCCCCAGTTTCCAGAATGGAAGAAATCAGATTGCTTTTATCTTATGCATGCTCCAAGAATATTAAAGTGTATCAGATGGATGTGAAATCAACTTTTCTGAATGGGGAACTTGAATAAGAAGTCTACATCGAACAACCATAAGGATTTCAGTTGTTAGAAAACACAGTTTATGTGTTCAAATTGAAGAAGGCCTTGTATGGTATAAAACAAGATCCTAGAGCATGGTACTCTAGACTGGATAAATATCTACAACATGCAGGGTTCATAAAAGGAAGTGCAAACAACAACCTTTTCATCAAGGTAACTCAAGATAGTATTTTATTAATTAAATTTTATGTTGATGATATTATTTTGGGAAGCGATGATGACATGTTAAGCCATAAATTTGCAAAGGATATGCATAATGAATTTGAAATGTCATTACTCATAGAACTATCCTTGTTTTTGGGTCTTTAGATATGTCAAAGAAACCAAGCAGTTTTTATTTCTCAAACTAAGTATACCAGAGAAATGCTAAAGAGGTTCAGAATCAAATATTGCAAACTAGTTACCACTCCTATGAAAACCAGTTGCAAGTTGAGAAAATATGATGATTCAAAGTATACAGACCAGAGGAAATATAGGTCAATGATTGGTATCTTACTATATGTGACAACATCTAGACCAGATGTAATGTAGGTAGTTGGACAGGTGGCATGATTTCAAGAAACACCAAAGGAATCACATGTCGTAACAGTGAAGAGGATTTTTAGATATCTCAAAGGAATAAAAGAGTTTGGATTATGGTATCCAAAAGGAAAGGATCTATCACTTATTGCCTACACAGATGCAAATTGGGAAGGTTGCATTAATGACCAAAGAAGCACCAGTGGAGCAACGTTCTACTTGGGTGAGTGTTTAGTATCACGTATAAGCAAGAAACAATCATCAATATCCTTATCTACAACTGAAGCAAAATATATTGCAACAACAACATGTTGTACACAGGTTCTATGGATGAAACAAACTCTAATAGATATACAGGTTGATTATGATGATCCCATTCCAATCTATTGTGATAATACAAGCACCATCAGTATCTCAAAGAACCTGGTGATGCACTCCAAGATGAAGCACATTCCAATCAAGTATCACTTTCTAAGGGAACAAGTTGCAGAGAAGAACATCATAGTTGAATATGTGGGTACAAAAGAACAAGTGGCAAACATATTTACAAAATCGATTCCACGGGAAGCATTTGAGTATCTTCTCCATAGACTCAGAGTAATTTCTACTCCAAAATGAATGATTTTGAATGCTTATCTTATATGTATTAGATTTACACGAGGAAGCACCATAAAGAGGACAGTTCATGTTAGGAGATCAATTTAAGGAATATTTCAGTCAGGGGGAGTATCCCCAAGGAAAGTTCCGTTAGGGGGAGAAACCCCATATGGAAAGATACCTTTGCCATTGATGACAAAGGGGGAGATATTTATCATATACATAGCACAGAGGCATGGTTCCAGGGGGAGCAATGGTCACATGAAGAGCATGAGTGATATGACTTCAGTATTGCATGACATGACTTAAGTATTGCATCAGATTGTTTACATCAATGCCAAAGAAGGATATTGTTGATTAATTGGGTTGGTTTTCATTGATGCCAACCCTTGAAGAAAGTCTGGTAGCGAATTATGGTAGCAAAAAGGTTTGGGTAATGGAACCAAGTTTGTTTGATGGATAATGGTATGAGTTTTGATATATTTGTAGGTAAAACTATTCTATATGGATAGTACATGTCATGCCATTTCCGGTGGTATGTGGAACATCACATAACTCCTCACGGTTAAAGAGTTATGACCATGTGACGTTGGAGAACCCTCATGAGTCATCTAGAAGCCCCAAAAGGTCAAAGTAGTCAAAGTGTTTGCAAAGAAGAAATTATTTAAATAATAAATTGAAGTGACGAGTGTACTATAAATCAAAGAGGATGAAAAGAAATTATTTAAATAATAAAGTTAATGGAGAAATTACTAATTATGGAAAGTGGTTAAGTTAAGTGGACAAGTGGTTATAAGTGGGTTAACCCTAAAATAAGGAAAGTGGGTTAAGATGGTTAGAAGGTAACCCCTTTAGGAAGCTACACAAAAGCATAAATAAGAGGCAAGGGTCTCTCATTCAAAACAAACTTTAATATCATTGAATATCTATTTGTGCTAAAGGTTATTTGGGTAGGTATTATTGATAGAGAAAAGTGCGGCAGGAAAAGTGCAGAAGAAAAAAGTGCGGAAGAAAAAGTGCGGCAGAAAAAGTGTGGCAGAAAAATTGTAGCAGAAAAAGTGTGGTAGGAAAACCACGGAAGAAAAAGTGCGGTAGAAAAATCACAGCAGGAAAAGTGCGACAGAAAAAATGCAACAAAAAAAGTGCTGCAGAAAAATCGCGGCAGTGGATTTGTGGCAGCAAAACTGTAGAAATAGAATGCTACAAGAATAAAAAAGGGATTTTGGTTGAGGTATGTTGCTGAAGTTATTGGTACAGATAGAGGTTGTATAATAGTGAGGTTCTAGCACATGGTTTGAGGTACAAACTTGTGGTATAATGTTTGAGGTATATGTGATCAGATCATATTGGTTGATGAGTACAAAGTGACAGGTTTCTCAGTGACATATTCAGTTTCTACATTTGGTACTTATATTTCAGGGTGGTTCGACGGGGAAAGGACAAGTGGTTGTAGGGGGTTGTAGCCTTCTTCTGGTTGTAGCTAGAGAATTAGGGAGCTGGAGCTTCCCTCAGGTTGTAGCCTGAGAAACTAGGGGGTTGGAGCCTCCTTCCAGTTATAGCTAGAAATAAAAGGAAATTGGTTCTTTCAATGAATGTAATTATTAAAGACATATAAGACAAAACATTCTATGGTTTTCTCCCACTTTGGGTTTCCACGTAAAACACTGGTGTACTGTGTATGTGTATGATTGCTCACGTGTTCATTTTTTATTTACTCTGCAACTATTGGATGATAATTCTACATTGATATAACACTTGCATTTTATGGTGTAAAAGGATTAAATTGCTCTATTACTTATTCACCCCTCCTCTTAGTAATCCAACATGAATTTACATGGTTTTTTCTCTAAAGAAGTTAAGACACTACCTTCTAGGAGGATTCTTCAACTTTTATACAAATCAATTTGCATTGAAATATTTGGTAAATAAGCTTGTTCTAGAGGGTCATATTTTTAGGTGGTTTCTCTTCTTTCAATAATTCTCCTTTGAATTTGTGGTTAAACCTAGTAAGCATATTGTAAGGAGTGATCACCTCTTTAGTCTTGAGTCAAGAGAACTAGGTGGTGCATTGGATGACAATGTTCCAGATACAAACCATTAAAAGTAGAGGCTATCTTGAACTATATAGAGGAGACTAATTTGTTTCTAACTACTGTTGTTTCTCTTGAAGATTATTCCACAACTTAGAAGTATTAGTTAGTGGTTAGAGCTGCAAATTATAAGTTAATCACAGAACGATTATAAAAATTGGGGATTGATGGTATTATTTAGCTATGTGTGATGGATCATTAAAGGAATGATATTCTATGGCAATGTCATCTAGGAGTTGCAAGAGGGAATGTTGGAGGAAAATAAATAGATCACAAGATTGTCCAAGCTAGTCTTAGGTGGCCAACCCTATTTAAGGGCTCTAAGGAGTATTCTAGAACTTATGATGTCTATCAAAAAGTAGGTAAACCTTATAGGAGAGATGAACTACCCTTGAATCCAGTAAGGGATATACAACCTTTTGAGAAATGAGATATTGACTTTGTGGGATATATTAAACCTCTTACTCTCAAATTGTAAAGCTTGATATATCATTATTGCAACTCATTATCTCACTAAATGGGAAAAAGTTGCACCTACATAGGATTTTATGATTGATAATGTAGCCAAATTTAGTTTTGAGAATTTTATTAGAAGGTTTGGTTGCCCAAGGAATTTGACCAGTGACCAAGGTAGAAAATTATTGAACACCACTATAGCTACTTTGAGTAGGGAATTTATTATCTAGCATCATAAAAGTATCCCCTATCATCCTTGGGCTAATGAGACT
Organism: Picea sitchensis; assembly: GCA_010110895.2. Lineage (NCBI taxonomy): Eukaryota > Viridiplantae > Streptophyta > Pinopsida > Pinales > Pinaceae > Picea > Picea sitchensis. Next base: position 17,527 of record SNQJ01S0047528.1, on the reverse strand, counting down.
AGAGAATATTTAATAATATTTTACGAAAGGTTTTGACTAAATTTTGTTATGTAATATAGATGTCTGGGATGAGAGAATTCCTATAGTATTATGGGAATATAGGACCACTACCAAGAAATTACATAAGAAACCACCTTTTTAGTTGGTGTATGGTCATGAGGCTATTGTTCCTATAGAATTTGTGGTTCCTATCTCTATATTTCCCATGCTACCCATATGATATATGAAGAGCTAGTTGCAAAACAACTAGTTGAGTTAATGCAATTAGAATAATATTAGTTTATGGTTGATTTTCATCAATATGCAGAGAAGGAAAGGTATAAATCATAGCATCATCACTATATCAATACCAAGTCATTTTTCAAAGGATATTTAGTCCTCTTATATGACAAAAAATATTTAAAGAATCTTGGAAAGCTACAAATGCCTTAATTGGGACCATTTATAGTTGCATAAATTAGACACTTAGGTGTAGTCCACTGGGCCCAGCTAGATGGTGTTCTTAAACCTACATGGGTGAATGGAAATTACTTGAAGCCTTATATTTCTACTTAATGATGAAGTTTGATTTAGATCCTATAATAGGGAGTTGTATGGTTTAGGAAAATTTTTGTTTTTAGTTTCTCTTTGCTTTGCATGTTTGATTCAAGTTAGTGTGTTTGCTGCTAGTAAGTCTTTGGGTCCTTGTTTGTTTGTTTATTTTCTTTAGTATTAATAATTCGTTATGGTCAAGAGGCCCAAGATTCTTTTTTATTCAGTCAAGTCAAGTTATCTATGTCAAGTCATGTTGAAGGTTGAGACATAGAATATTTCACAACTAAGAATATTTCACAAGTTGAACACAACTACATCACCATATAGCGTGAAGGAATTTCCATGGTTTATTCTCTATAGAAGTTAAGACACTACCTTCTAGGAGGATGCTTTAACTTTTATACAAATCAATTTGCATTGAAATATTTGGTTAATAAGCTTGTTCTAGAGGGTCATATTTGTAAGTGGTTTCTCTTCTTTCAATGATTCTCCTTTGAATTTATGGTTAAACCTAGGAAACATATTGTAAGGATTGATCACCTCTTTAGGATTGAGTAAAGAGAACTAGGTGGTGCATTGGATGATAATGTTCTAGATACAAACCATTAAAAGTAGAGGCTATCTTGAACTATATAGAGGAGACTGATTTGTTTCTAACTAATGGTGTTTCTCTTGAAGATTATTCCACAACTCAGAAGTATCATTTAGTGGTTAGAGATGAAAATTATCAGTTAATTGCAGAACAATTATAAAAATTGGGGATTGATGGTATTTTTTAGCTATGTGTGATGGATCATTAAAGGAATTCTCTTCTATGGGAATTCCATCAAGGATTTGCAAGAGGGAATGTTGGAGAAAAAGTAATAGATGACAAGATTGTCCAAGCTAGTCTTAGGTGGCCAACCATATTTAAGGGGTATAAGGAGTATGATAGAACTTATGATGTCTGTCAAAAAGTAGGTAAACCTTATAAGAGAGATGAAATAACCTTGAATCCAGTAAGGGATCTACAACCTTTTGAGAAATGAGATATTGATTTTGTGGGATATATTAAACCTCCTACTCTCCAATTCTAAAGCTTGATATATCATTAATACAAATCATTATCTCACTAAATGGGAAAAATTTTCACCTACATAGAATTTTATGATTCATAATGTAGCCAAATTTATTTTTGAGAATTTTATTAGAAGGTTTGGTTGCCCAAGGAATTTGACCAGTGACCAAGGTAAGAACTTATTGAACACCACTATAGCTACTTTGAGTAGGGAATTTCTTATCTAGCATCATAAAATTATCCCCTATCATCCTTGGGCTAATGAGACTAGAGAATATTTAATAATATTTTAGGGAAGGTTTTGACTAATTTTTGTTATGTAATAGAGATGGTTGGGATGAGAGAATTCCTATAGTATTATGGGAATATAGGACCACTATATAAGTTAATGAAATTAGGACAATATTAGTTTATGGTTGATTTTCATCAATATGCAGAGAAGGAAAGGTATAAAGCATATGATTATCACTATATTAAGACCAAGTCATTTTCCAAAGGAGATTTATACCTCTTATATGACAAAATATTTAAAGAATCTTGTAAAGCTACAAATGCACTACTTGGGACCATTTATAGTTGCATAAAGTAGAGACTTAGGTGTAGTCCACTGGGTCCAGCTAGAAGGTGTTCTTAAACCTAGATGGGTGAATGGCATTCACTTGAATCCTTATCTTTATACTTCATGATGAAGTTTGATTTAGATATTATAGTAGGGAGTTGTATGGGTTAGAACAATTTTTGTTTTTAGTTTTTATTTTCTTTGCAAGTTTGATTGAAGTCAATGTGTTTGGTGCTAGTAAGTCTTTGGGTCCTTGAGTGTTTGTTTATTTTCTTTAGTACTAGTAATTCCTTATGGTCAAGAGGCCCAAGACTTTTGTTTATTAAGTCAAGTCAAGTTATATGTTTCAAGTCATGTTTACGGTTGAGACTTGGTTTAAATCATAGTTTCATTGAAATCATATCAATTGCAAAACCATTAGGGTTCCTACAAATCATTATTCTACCATTTGACTTAGTATGTTGGTGTTTTGATAGTCATGAAGGGTAAAGTGTATGTTATCTTGTGCTGAGAATGTTAATCCATAGAAAAAGCCTCATACAAATCCTTGTGTTATGTATGAAACACCTTATTAATCCCTAGATATTTTCAATCAAAATAGAAAAGAGCGATGAAGTCCAATTAAAAGAGGTGCAATCACAATAGATAGGTTGAACTTTTTACATGTAAAATTTAATGGAAGCTAGTAGGAAATGATTAAACAATAATGCTCTATGTAATTTATAGAAGGTTATAAAAAATGTTAGTCATTAAGAACAAACAAATGTTTTCTCATTAATACTAGAACTCTTTGAAAGAAAAGATAAATCAAAAGGTTGAATTACTCTAAAATTATAGTTAAAATGCTCTATTCTTTAATCAATATTTCTAAATAGTCTATGAAATTGGATATGCATTAGCATTGTTCTATCAAGTTGTAATAGTAATTAGTACAATGGTTCTAGTTCATTACTAACATCCCGTTGGTATCATAGTAAGCTCATAATGATTTCCATAGTGTTACTCTTTCACACTTGTATTATCTAGTACATTCTACTTAATCTAGTAGTCAAGCATGGAAACAAACCTTCTCACAAAGAAGCGATAGTTGGTGATGAAATCCAACATTGTAGGATTGATGCCCAAAGGGGATGATTTTTGGTGGGTGGGAAATTTACGTTGAAAACCTTCTTAACGAACTAACTCCCCGGTGCAAGTTACCTCACCGAGTAGTGGGAAACCCTCCAAGGAGTCCGAGTGAGTCTAGCCAATGTTGATCCCAATTACAACACCACCTACCCTGTGCTGTCACCTTGGGTAGGAAGTCTAAAATATTAAGGGTTGTATGGTACCACCTACTATACCAAAGTAGAGGGGGGACAGTCGATAGTCGACACCAAGACCAACAAAGCAGGGTTGATTACTCTGTTGGCCCCAATGCAACCTCGTGCTTGACCCTTATGTTAGAAGGGCTTCACAAAGTCAGTGATATAGAAACTAGATTTCACTCCCTAACTCAAATATTTATGTTTGTTTAGTATCTTTGGAAAGTTATTCTCACAATCCTATTCCAAAGCTCTACACCTAAGCTAAGATGGGTTTGAAGAGCCCTAGAAAATTTGCTAGATAAATTTTAATTAGCGCTTGATTTTAGGCTGTTGTTACTCAAAGGAGTGGTCAGGAAACTGATGGAGTTTCGACTCGACTCTTTAAACAATGTAAGAGGAAAATGAAATTTAAGAATTTCAACTTCGATGAAAACTAGCCATGGGAAGGAGCAAGAGGTTTTAAGTAAAGAAATACTTTCTTGATAGATTACTATGTGTGCACTGCTAATCACAAAAATTATGAGCTAATTATCCAGATAAATGGAAGCAAAATGACCCAAATTTTAAAAATACCATGCAAATTTCACACTTCACTAATTAGTACACCTGCACAACATTGAAAAGAATAATGTAATAAATAAAAAATGATACAAATCCTTGTTTCATAAGAGGAATGTCACATAAGGATTTCAAATTTTTATGTTCTTTGGAAATTCTTAACCTTGCCAAGACATAAGAGGTGTAAAAATGGTGACCTTAGTACTCAATAAATCTACCCTATTCAACCCATCTATGCTCCCTACTTGTAGACTATCCATTACCCATCCCATTTCATGCCTTGAAAATTATGACTCTCATCCAAAACATATCTTCACTAATTTAAGACCCAATATAAATTGTTGAACATCCACTGTAAGATCAATCTCAAGGAAGACTCCTAGAACTACATGCTAAAAAATTTTGGTAACAAATCTCAAGGTTTTTGGGAGTTTTTGGTAACAAATTTCAAGTTTTTTGACAATTTTTACAAAAGATATTAGGAGTGAATATCCACCATTTAATTCATTGATCTCAAGATCAAATACCCAAGATCAATTCATGAAGGACTAACTCTCTTCAACAAATACCTATGAGTAGATCTCTTTTCCCTCTCTTCTCTTCACCTAGCAAAGGACCGACTAGGGTTCATCTACCTACTTTGGAATCATAAGTAGGGTTTTATTTTGTGCCTCATGTCCATCTACCCACATTCACTTGATTTCACCCATGCCAAATCCTTTTTGGATCCCTTGATTGGAGACATCAACTCAAACTAATCGAATCTATTCAAACCGTTGAAAGCATTGCATGAATTCCTACTTAGTTTTGAGTTAGAAAACCTTCCAAGCATTAGATTTGAGTTAATTCCTACTTAGTTTTTAGTCATGCATTATTACCATGAAATGAAGGGAGATATTGGGAAATTCAATAACTCACCATTTTTTGCCTCAATATCTCTCTCTCAGTTCCCTCCACGAGCTATGACTCCTTCCTAACCCTGCCCTCGAGCTCTCTCTCCCAGCCGGTCCTGCGTGCCCTAACTCTCTATCTCCAGCTTCCTTCTCTCGACGTGTCCTGTGTGCCCTAGATCTCTGTCTCCAAATTCCTTCTCCGACGTGTATTTGATTGTATTCCCTACTCATAGATTGTATTCACTTCTCTGACTTCTGATCGACGCCCTGCTATGTCTCATGAAATATGGACGTGCGCGAGTGCAATATTGACATTTTTTATAGTTATTTTGTTTTGTTTATTTTTTTGTTTTATTATATTTATATATTATATATATTAAGACAAGTGGAACCATGAAATAAGTCATCAAATATATGAATAACACATGTGAAATTCCTTCAATGATCAACTAAATCAATAAAGAAAGGGGTGGCCCCTCATCAATCAATAAATAAGACCATCCCTTAACATGTAAATAAGACCATCCCTTAACAATATGTATGAAAGGAGGGTGAGCACTCCACATGGGATGATGAGTAATATCCAAATAAAAACTAAACAAGTGTGAAATCATCCCACAATTAGGCTAGGGCACCACTCCATGGTAGGCTCCTCCACCAAGTAATATAGCATAAAAATATGTAGAAGAGGGAAACAATCGACATGAGGGTGTAATATATGTCATAAAAAACCATAATATGTGTATGAATCCTGAACATGAGCAAGGGAATTCACCTCATGAACATCACACCATGATAGACCATATCAATCTAAATGAATGTGAAATCAAGTGATATCAAGGGGAGAATTCCAAGCAAACAAAGATGCCAATACAATATTAGCTTAGATAAAAATTTCTAGGGTGTTCCATCAAGGGAGTCATACATCAACATGATGTATCATCAACCATCCAATGATCATAGGGACTCAAAAACCAAGTCTACTAGTATGAAAAGAAAGCAATCACCAAGACAACTAGAGCATCATAATCATCTAGCCATCCATGACTACATCACTAATAGTCTCATCAAATGCAATCACAACCCTTCGGCCATCCAAACATCAACTTGTAAACCTACCTTTGTGATGAAAATCTCAAGAGTAGTGAAAAAATACTAGTGTAGGCCTCATGTAAAATGAGGGGTAACACTTCCAACACAAACTAGATAATTTTGAACATAATCATAATTTCACTCCTCTTTCTAATGCCAATTTCTAGTAGGTTTTATTCCTAGCTTGCAACCCCAATGGATGAACCATCAATAAATTGAATTCATTAACTCAAGTGGATCTATTGTTGATTCTCTTGGTTAAAGTGGATTTAACCACTTTGTTTGATTATTGAATTACCAAGTCGAGTTGATGTCAACATGGATAAATTTGTTGAGTATTCTATTGGAGCCAAATTCAACCTTATTAGAGTTATTATCTATTATATAATCACATTTGATTATATTTAAAAACCCTTTGAATTCTTAACTTCAATAAATTTCATTTAATATAATTGTGTTTGTGAAAACGAGTCTTTGAAGAATGATTAAACTATTGTATTTTTGTATTTCTAATATGCACTCAAATAGTAAGCATAACAAAGTTGCATGGTAATGAAGAATAAAATAACAATCACATGAAATGATTCTATAATGACACTAGAAGTAGTGAAGTAGATCTGAAACATAAAATTACTAATCCACACTCATTTTATTTATCTAACATAATTGACCTCATATTTACACAAAATAATATCTAGACCACATCGAATGTTCATTATAGTCACAAACCTACCCTAAGCACATGTTGAGTGAGAAAACATGGTTTGACACAATTACATACTATAAAATGGAGGTGGGTACATATTGAAAGTTGTGCCCGCATTCAAGAAGAAAGATGAAATCAAAAAACATGTGCATGCTAGGTGACACTTTCATTTTGAGGGTTGATATGTCAATCACATGATCTGATGACAACAAATTGCCAAAGCTTAGAGTTCAACATGCCTACCAAGTGGCATGAAAATGAATGGTTGAAGGATATTGCTATTCAAGGATGATTTTAAGGATGAAAAATTATTTTTAAATGTAGAAACTTTGACGAATCTTACTAATCCTTCATATGCCAACTATTAAATGTTTGGCGATATTTTTATAAAAATGTTCAAATTTCTAATGATTTTATATAGTTTGTATAAAATTTTGGCAATTTTTAAGGTAAAATAATTTTATCCTATAGAATTTGGGCGAATCATTTTTATAATGGTGAATCGTTTTTTGGGAAAAACCATGGAAAATTAGCCCATGAGTGAAATTTAGCCCCTAAAATCATCCTTGTTTCTATTGGATCTTATGTGTTGAATGTATGCACACACTTGATTGTATACTTGGTAATACTTACACCACAGTTGGATTCCATACACTAAGAACTCCACTCAATCTAACCCACATAGATTAAGAAGCACACTAAAAACCAGATTAAAATGTCTCACGCCAACTAAGTTAATGTTAATCACAATCACATTATCAATGTTCATTCAATCGTTAAACATTACTGCATCCTAAAATATTCACTTAACACTATCTAGTCCTTGGGTGTTGGTAGGCTAAAGAAACCAATGATAAAGGAACAAAAATCCATGGTGGTTGAAAGCCAAGTGGAGTTGTAAGCATGTATTCGATAAAAAATGAAAAATCATTAGTAATGGTTGGTCTAGGGTATGCATTCTAATACTCATTATAATGACCATATATTGGGGTTTTGTTGTGTTGTATAAATAAGTAGCCAATCATGTTCTTCATTTAGGCGATAAATTTCATTAGGACATGGCATTGATGACCAAATAGAATTGGTCAACCATGATGATGAGAACACCCTGCTAAAGGCTAATTCATTCTATGAATAATTGATGTATGTGATGTGCCACTTGGAAATGGCAGTATAAACAAAATCAAGGAACACTTAGTTCCCTTAAAGAAAATTTTCATTGTGTTGTGCCAAATGCACCTTGACTAGTGAGGAGAGAGAAGTGTGCCATGAAGCTCAATCTAAGAACTCACATAATCTACATTCTACAAGTGGAGCATGATGACTTTTTCTTGCAAATTTTTTATAGTAATATTTCTTATTGATAGGTCCAAAGTTCAAGAACTCATTGCCTGGTAGAACCAAGTAAAGCTTGTAGTTGCAAGGCTTCATATATGGCCTAATGCAACATTGTTATGTGATGAGTTATCATTTTATAATATCGACATGCTATGACATGGTCTATATAAATATGTGAATCCACTAAGTCATGAGATTTTTTGAAAAAATTTCAATGTTGGCCCCATTCTTAGGTCAATATTGTTGCCCATCATGTACTCTAGCCCTAGTACAATGTCTTTTAATAGTTGTTTCCTTTAAAATTTGTCTGATAAAATTAAAATGAAATGAGGACGAGATGGGTCGATATATAGAGTGGGTGTGTGAGTAATATTTGAGTCTAGAAACCCTTCCATATCATCAAGGCATGCGAATAGTCTATCCATGTCAAATTTCAGTGCATACATAAACATTTTGAAAGAATTTCAACATTGGCCCCATTCACAGGTTACTATTTTCCATCATGTATTGATATAGCCCAAGTACAATGTCTTTTAGTTGTTTCCTTTAAAATATGACCGAGATGCACGTCCCCTCATCTACTAGTACTGCAAAGGCATGGTGCAATAACCTTGTTGATAAAAGAATAAGTACTTGATTAATCACATGACAAGCTTCAAGTTATTTTATTTCTTTTTATTTTTCTCTCATATAATTACTCTTTTTCTCCATAAATATTAATATTAGTATGAAATAATTATTTAAATACAAAATCTCATCTATCGCCTTCTTCTCGCCACGACCAAAATCATGGGCCTAATTGGCATGATGTTGGTTTTGAACGACACAGACGATGAATATAAAGAGTGGGTGTGTGAGTGATCTTTGAGTCTTGAAACCCTCCCATATCTTCAAGGCATGTGAACAGTATATCAATGTCAAATTTCAATGCATACAGAAACATTTTGAAAACATTTCAATGTTGGCCCCATTCATAGGTCAGTATTGTTTCCCATCATGTACTCTAGCCCTAGTACAATGTATTCTAATAGTTGTTTCCTTTAAACTTTGTCTGAGAAAATTAAAACAAAATGAGGAAACAATGGGTCGATATATAGAGTGGGTGTGTGAGTAATATTTGAGTCTGGAATCCCTTCCATATCGTCAAGGCATGGAAACAGTCTATCCATGTCAAATTTCAATGCATACAGAATTTTTTTGAAAGAATTTCAATGTTGGCCCCATTCACAGGTTACTGTTTCCCATCATGTATTGATCTAGCCCGAGTACAATGTCTTTTAGCTGTTTCCTTTAAAATACGATCGAGATGCATATCCTCGCATCTACTAGTACTACAAGGGCATGGTGCAATAACCACGTTGATAAAATAATAAGTACTTGATTAATCACATGACAAGCTTAAAGTTATTTTATGTATTAGTATTTTTCTCTCATCTAAGTACTCTTTTTCTCCATAAAGTTTAATATTAGTATGAAATAATTATTTAAATACGAAATCTCATCTATCGCCTTCTTCTCGCCATGACCAAAATCATGGGCCTAATTGGCATGATGTTGGTTTTGAAAGACACCGACGATGAATATAAAGAGTGGGTGTGTGAGTGATATTTGAGTCTGAAATCCCTCCCATTTCATCAAGGCATGTGAACAGTCTATCCATGTCAAATTTTGGTGCATACATAAATATTTTGAAAACATTTCAACGTTGGCCCCATTCACAGGTCACCATTGTTGCCCATAATGTACTCTAGCCCTAGTACAATGTCTTTCAATAGTTGTTTCCTTTAAAATTTGGTTGATAAAATAAAAAATAAATGAGGACGAGATGGTTCGATATATAGAGTGTGTGTACGATTAATATTTGAGTGTGGAAACCCTTCCATATCGTCAAGGCAATCAAACGGTCTATCCATGTCAAATTTCAGTGCAAACAGAAACATTTTGAAGTAATTTCAACGTTGGCCCCATTCACATGTTATTATTTCCCATCATGTACTGATCTAGCCCCAGTACAATGTATTTTAGTTGTTTCCTTTAAAATACGACCGAGATGCATGTCCCCACATCTACTAGTACTACAAGGGCATGGTGCAATAACCACGTTGATAAAAGAATAAGTACTTGATTAATTGCGTGACAATCTTCACGTTATTTTATGTCTTTGTATTTTTCTCTCATATAAGTACTCTTTTGCTCCATAAATATTAATATTAGTACGCAATAATTATTTAAATATGAAATCTCATCTATCTCCTTCTTCTTGCCACGACCAAAATCATGGGCCTAATTGGCATGATGTTGGTTTTGGATGACACAAACTATGAATATAAAGAGTGGGTGTATGAGTGATATTTGAGTCTGGAAACCCTCCCATATCGTCAATTCATGTGAATAGTCTATCCATGTCAAATTTCGGTGCATATAGAAACATTTTGGAAAAATTTCAATGTTGGCCCCATTCACATGTCAGTATTGTTTCCCATCATGTACTCTAGCCCTAGTACAATGTATTTTAATAGTTGTTTCCTTTAAAATTTGACCGAGAAAATTAAAATGAAATGAGGAAAAGATGGGTTGATATATAGAGTTGGTGTTTAAGTAATATTTGAGTCTGGAAATCCTTCCATATCGTCAAGGCATGCAAACAGTCTATCCATGTCAAATTTGAGTGCATACATAAACATTTTGAAAGAATTTCAACATTAGCCCCATTCATAGGTTATTGTTGCCCATCATGTACTAATCTAGCCCCAATACACTGTCTTTTAGTTGTTTCCTTTAAAATATGACCGAGATGCACATTCTCGCATCTACTAGTACTACAAGGGCATGGCACAATAACCGCATTGATAAAAAATAAGTACTTGATTAATCGCATGACAAGCTTCAAGTTATTTTATGTATTTGTATTTTTCTCTCATCTAAGTACTCTTTTTCTCCATAAAGATTAATATTAGTACAAAATCATTATTTAAATACAAAATCTCATATATCGCCTTCTTCTCGCCACGACCAAAATCATGGGCCTAATTGGCATGATGTTGGTTTTGAACGACACATACGATGAATATAAAGAGTGGGTGTGTGAGTGATCATTGAGTCTGGAAACCCTCCCATATCGTCAAGGCATGTGAACAGTCTATCCATGTCAAATTTCGATGCATATAAAAACATTTCAAAAAAAGTTCAACGTTGGCCCCATTCATAGGTCAGTGTTGTTGCCCATCATGTACTCTAGCCCTAGTACAATGTCTTTTAATAGTTGTTTCCTTTAAAATTCGACCGATAAAATTAAAATGAAATGAGGAAAAGATGGGTCAATATATAGAGTGGGTGTGTGAGTAATATTTGAGTCTCGAAACCCTTTCATATTGTCAAGGCATGCAAACAGTCTAACTGTGTCAAATTTAAGTGCATACAGAAACATTTTGAAATAATTTCAACGTTGGCCCCATTCATAAGTTATTGTTGCCCATCATGTACTTATATAGCCCCAATACAATGTATTTTAGTTGTTTTCTTTAAAATACGACCGAGATGCACGTCCCCACATCTACTAGTACTGCAAGGGCATGTCACAATAACCGTGTTGATAAAATAATAAGTGCTTGATTAAACACATGACAAGATTCAAGTTATTTTATGTATTTGTATTTTTCTCTCATCTAAGTACTCTTTTGCTCCATAAATATTAATATTAGTACAAAATAATTATTTAAATACAAAATCTCATCTATTTCCTTCTTCTCGCCACGACCAAAATCATGGGCCTAATTGGCATGATGTTGGTTTTGAATTACACAGATGATGAATATGAAGAGTGGGTGTGTGAGTAATCTTTGAGTCTAGAAACCCTCCCATATCGTACGAAATAATTATTTAAATACAAAATCTCATGGGTCGATATATAGAGTGAGTATGTGAGTGATCTTTGAGTATAAAGATGAATGCATGAAATTCTCTTGGTTTCGAGAATAATTTATTCTGTACTAAACAAGGCCAACCACATGAAGGTGGAAGCTCATATGGCCCCTCCCCCCCTTCACATCACTCTCAATTCGCCAATACCCAATCTATAAAATAAAAAATAAACAAAAACAACATAGTAATCATGCATAGAAACTACAAAAAAAAAATNATTTAAAGAGAATAATTCATACAAATTAAAATATCTAATTCATATTAAACTATTACAATTAATATTGCTCTAACACTTATATAAATTAAAAATTTATTCTAATTATTACATTAATAAACCTTTATTAATATTTTATTAAAACTATTACAATTAATATTTTATTTAAACCCTAGAAATTCAAAATTTCTTAAAAATATTTTTGATTAAACTTTCTAGGTTTTTAGAGCTGACTTCATAGTTTTCCACCTCCCGTAGGTTCATTATTTATCTCTTCTCTTCGAATTCTTCTTTACCCAGGCTTAAATGTCTTGAATATGGGTCCTAATATGGACTCGAAATGTCGACCTCCGATTGTCAATACTGTGGTTCTTATGAATCTTCTAAACAATCCCTCCCACATAAATCTTACTGTTTAAAATATCTAGTTACGTACCTCATCGACCAACGCAAAATTTGTATCATCCTTGTTTTGTATATTCTTCTTGATCATTCAACTCAACATCTATATCATCATCTGGTTCAGAAACAATGTTGAAATCATTTATGATAGCATGATCGTCATCAATTTCATTTTCGAGCATATCTTCATCGATATCATCATCAAGAATTGACGCATTGTCTCCTACGCCAGGTTCATCTTCTCTGTATTCTTCATATGTTGACCCATATTCTTCCTTCTCTAACTCTACATCATATTTTTCTTCAATATCATCTTCTTCATGTACAATATACTTTACTGGCCTTCCTTTTGGACCATATCTAACAACAAATGACCAATCCCTCTTACCTAAAACCTTTGAGTAGAAGACTTGTTCACATTGACTTGGAAAAACATAGTGGTCATTTGCTTTTTAAAAAACCATTGGTTTAATCATAGGAAATCCTTTGGCATGTTGAATAACAGTTCTTTCCTCATCATGTTCATGCATTCGTAACCTATACCATTTGCCATCAAACAAAACTAATTTGAAGGAATTAAAGTCACACTCAATTATATCATTCAAAAACACATAGTATCTATTTTGAGATTCTCAAGGATGTCTATCACTCCTAGAGGAAACATTAGTGACATGGAATACTGCAGTTATCACACTATCAACAATTTTCCTAATTTCATCCAACTGTTTGATGTGAAATTTACGACCATTGCACCAAATAGTCTTGTGGTGTTTCAACTACAATATGCCAGACATGTAAAATATGTATTTTCAATTAATAATTAACAAATTTATATAAATTGGAAAGTATAATATGAAAAAAACACACCTAGAGTCACATTTTTTTTTAAAGTAAAAAAGGGGGTATTACTTGCTATATTAAGTTGACAGAAAAACAGAGACAAAAATACACAGAGATATTATCGTGCTGTGCCACCAAATAAACAGTCGTTTTACCGGAAACCACCCTTGTTTGGGGCAAAATATGTCTAGGAATATAGGCTAAAATATTGTTTTGCCATCTGTCCTACCCGAAGGAAACCAGGACATATGGTTATAAATCATCTTAACATTGAACAACAATATGATGTAAAACCAGACTAGAAAAGAAAAACTCAAATACCCGGTGACTTGTCGCCCTTGTCCTCCTGACGTGCGGACTTGGCCAGAATGACAAATGATTGTGCACACGTTGGACATTTTCGCTTTGCTGGAG
>SNQJ01S0047527.1:120716-143673 GCA_010110895.2 Picea sitchensis | reverse complement strand
TTGACATTGAAGAAAGCTACTATTAATATTGACATGGTAGTACTATATTATTTTGCATTAGGTAATCACTAAAACCAATGCAACTACTTGCTTTCTTTAAATCGATTTTCTTTGTATTATCACTAAAATAAATATATCATTTCATATTTCTTTATATCATTGTTGAAATCGATGCAACTATTTGTTATGTCATTGTTGAAATGATTCCACTGATTACTTTAAATCATTTCCCATTGTATTATCACTTTAATCAATACACTTTAATGTTTTGCATTATATCATTGCCAAAATCAATGCAATTATTTGATTTATATCCATTATATCATTGCTCAAATCAATGCAACTATTTTTTTTGGGTTGGTACTTCTTGTTTATAACATAATGAGTGTATTCATAATTTAATCTTTGACATACATATACATGATGTTGATCATTTACAGTATTAGTGTGTCCACCCACAACTAAAACCATTGTAGGTCTATCTTAACCTCGAATCTATCAAGCATCGAGAGGGATCAAATCTCTTGAGGTGCAAACCTTTAACCTTTCCTCAAGTTTTTCACTTTAAAAGAGGTTTGCACCTTGAGAGATTTAATCCCTCTCGATGCTTGATCGATCCAAGGTTAAGATGGATCTACGTTGGTGGATAATAAATTAAACTCTATCATGGGCAAACATATCTCAAAAGAGTAGAGGGAAAAACAAGTGGTATGCTGATTAAATTGGGAATTTACGACGTATGATTGACTTAATTGGGACTATATTATTGAGATGTTAGAAAATTTTGGGTTTTGTGAAACTTGGATCATCTAGGTTCATGGATGTTAGCTCTATGGCCTTTTATTCAATCTTGTTAATGGACCTGCAACTACCCCCTTCAACCCAAGATGGGGCACTAAGCAAGGACATCCACTATACCCCTTACATTTTAATCGTTTTAGTAGAGGGCTTAGTGGGGACTCTTGCTAAACTAAAAGATGATAGGGATCTTAAAGGTGTTAAAGCATTCCTTCAAAAACAATCTCACATTTGTAGTTTTTTTTTAACTAAAATAAAAATGTTTTTTATATATTATAAAGGGAGGTTGTGCCTAGGATGCAACTCAAAAGTACATAAAAAATTGTCCGAAAAAGAGGAGCTTCCACATACCTATTTCGTATACATATTATACTATCAATAATATTTGATTTTACACCAGATTTCCAGGTGATGCCACTAGAATTTACCCTGATACATTGACTCAAAATACATACAGTTTTAAAAAACATACATGAAATCAAGTATGGACACTACATTGTTCTTCTTCTTCTTTGACTGAGATGGTGTGATCTGGTTCCTTTATGTCCATTGGGTCTTTGATTTGGATGATATTGTCTTCATCTTTGATACCTTGAAGTCCATCTCCTAGGTTGTTAGATGCCAACGATAGAGAGTTTAGGTGCACTATTGCAACCAAAGAACGTAGTCTGCCACATTTCGTCTCCAAAGAATCCACTCTTTGTTGTTGATAATTGATAAGGGCCGAAACATTGGCAGTGTGAGAGATGCTCACCTTTTCTAACTCTTCCAACTTTGTAGAGACTAGCATCATGGCCCAACTGTTGTCCTGGATGATTTCTTCACGACGCTTCAAAAACATTCAGATGTCCTTGAGTTTGGTATTGTCCATTTTTCTAAGACCAATTAATGACCCTGCACACCTGAGCTCTATTGAAGCTCAACTCTTGATAAACTAGAATGAAAAGGTAGAAGAAAAAGCAATGGCGTTCTCCATCATTCAAATACCCAACACAAAAAACAACAAACAAACTTGAATTCGACCCTAGAACTTGCATGGAGATAAGAGCATAGATTACGAGCATTGACGTAGAGACACCCAGGAAAGGCTCTACCCAATTCCACTTTGACCCTCTTGAATAAATCTCTAAACTCCCACTAGGCTCCCACTACACTCCCCTTTCTCTTGAGACGTTGGATCAAAATTCTACCATGACTCCCTCCCTGAATACCACGTGGCAAAAGTGCACTTGATGGACCATTATCCAATATCCTTCCAAATTCACCAAAAAGTGAAGTTATTACATGCTTGCACAAGATGATGGTTGGAGTATGGGAGCAGAGGAAACCACCAGCCTATTGTCCCTTTGAGCCCACCAGCTGGTACATTAGACTAAATGCGAATTGAAAACTGAGCCAACATTTTCTTACCCATCTCCAAGGGTGGGCATAACCCCCTTTTATGACCTTGTGGTTGATTAAAAATACAATTTTTTTTCTCCAACCTATTAAACTTATGGAATTTATAAAGGGCGAGGAACCCCATTTTTGCACAAAGAGATTTGTGGTATATATATATATATTTTTTTCCAATGACTAGCTTCTGTGTTGAGCTCCCTCTTGACGTGGAAAAACTGAATTTGATCAAAGAATTGAATGAGACGTTTGATGCTTCTCAGAATCATGTTAAGCTTGTTATCAGATGGACAACCTTTCTCATTTATTGCTTGAATTACCAACAACGAGTCTCCAAACACTATCAAATTTGATATACTTTCCTCCTTAGCCATGCTAAGCCCACACACTACCGCATAGACTTCGTCCAAGTTATTTGACACATTCCCTAGGCCCCATGAATAATTCACTACTTCAGTTTCTTCACGATATCGGATTATCCCCCTCGCTCCTTCCATCCATGTGTTGTTCTTGGAGGCTCCATCGAAAATAAACATATGATCAGACTGATGTACCTTCCAGTCAAGGTACTCTAGTGACTGCATTCTTATCATCCAATTTTTTCGTATTGGTTTTTTGTGAATCTTACCAGAAGAGTCATTTGGAGCAAGTTTTGCATGTCTCACCTAGATTTATTCCTCCTTGTCCAATTCATGATCCCTGACCTTAATCTTATGATTCATATTCTCAACCAATAACGAAGTAGCTTTGGTTGTTGTATGTATTGGTTTGCTAGATTCTTCATTGAATATTTTTTTGTTCATGTCCAACTATATTTGCCAGCATACAAACTTGGGCAATTCATCCCATATTTTTGCAAATTTGGGATTGTGGACTAGCGATCCTTGATACCTGCTCGGCTATTGGAAGAGTAATTCAATACAGCTTTGGGGTTGCCGAATTTTGTTAGGAATTCCCTGAAAAACATAATCCCTTACATCCTTAGCATATTTTCAATCAATGAATAAGTGATTAATGGTTTCCACCTATGCACTGCACATTACACACCAGGATGGGCTTGGAATTCCTCTTTTCTTCAAGTTCTCTGTTGTGAGAATCTTCCCGTGGGCCATTGTCCAGCTAAATATATTATTTTTTGGCAAGCCTATGCTAGACCATATTTTCCTCTGCATTGGATTCTTAGGTTGGGGAGGGATGGACTCAAGCAAAGATATATATCCACCTTCTCCGAGTAAAATGAATCCCCCCATCCCCTCTGATCCTTCTCATATTTGTTCATAGGCACACACCTTGGCATTTCTTGGAGGGAAATTTTTTATAAAGGTTCTAGGTGAGCTGGTAAATCACCAAGGTTCCAACCCACCTAGTTTCCCGAGCCTTCGTCCCATTTGGATATGTCATACAACGTTATTTGATTCTCCCTTTTCATCTAGTACTGCAGAGGAGCCAAGTCTCATATTTGAGACAGCAATGGATTTTCAAAAATGCTATCTTCTGAGATCCTTATTCTTTTCCCATTCCTTGGTACCGAGGTAAGTTTTTTCAAGATGACCAATATAGATTTCTTTAATAGTTTTTGTATTCGAAAACCTCTCTCAGTGGTCATTCCACACATCTTAGTTTGGAACCTCTAAATTATTTCTTCCACCACTCTTATTTCTCTGAGATCATTCTCCACAACAACTTTACCCCCATTGCTAAGTTCAAAAGGGTTGGATACCTCATTTCTAGGTCTCCTCGATCCCTTGGGTTTCTAACCACATTCCATTTTACCAAGTGGATTGTTTTCTCATTTGACTTGCCCCCATGCAATAATATTTTTCTTATCTGCATTGAGATTTGGTTCAATACCCTTTGAGGTGACAGTGCTGCCGAACACTGGTACAATGGAAGAGGTGATAAAATTGCCTTGATTAGGACAACTATGCCTGCTGGATTGAGCCATTGTGCCTCCCATTTAAGAAAATTGATGGAGAATTTCCAGTCTTTTGATGACGAATATTTCAGGTAAATGGGAATGCTCAAATACTTAAAGGTTGTCCATCGATTTTCTAAATAAAACTGGAGAATCATGAATGCACCTTTCATTTCTTGATTTCTGCTATTCCATCCATATATTTGACATTTCCTTTTTTTAAGAGCCCCTCCAAAGGAATATAAAAAATAATCCATAATTTTATTGAACCTTGCAATGATGATTGTGGAGGCATCGCCCATCAACAATGTGTCGTCAACGAACTGGGAATGATTATTTTCTTCTAAACCTTTAACAATCTGCACCCTGTGGAGATTACCCATCTCTCTTTCAGATTCTAACTTATGACTTAAAAGACTCTACCATCAGGATGAACAACAAGGATGATAAGGGACAACCTTGTCACAAACTACGACTGCTCTAGAAAAAGGTTGTGGGTTAGCCATTGAGGAGAGGAGCGATCCAAGGAGATTTAATACATAAAGCAATCCACTAAATAAATTCTGAACTAAACCCATATTTTTTCATTACCTGAAAGAGGAAATAATACCTTACTCTATCAAACATGTTTGTGATGTCTAGCTTGATTACCAATCCTTTTTCCCCTGCTACTTGATTGGAGTGAATGGCCTCCTGGGACTAATACAATATTATAAAAAAAAATCTGATGTTGCAAAAAACACTTTGGTTAGCAGAGATAATCTTGGGCATAAAATTAATCTGAAAGCAATGATCTTAGTCATAATATTATATGAGACATTACATAGGGATATTGGTCTAAATTAGGCAAAGGACGAAGGATTGACTTCCTTCGGGATAAGGTCTGGAAAGGAGGAATTGATATTACCCCCTAGCTTACATGATTTTTGAGCATACTTTAGCGTTCTGCAAAGATCTTTCTTAATGAGGTCCCAAAAGTGCCAATAGAAAGAAATAGGGAACCCATCCGAGCCTAGATATTTGTTTGGTTCCAAGCCCCAAATCACCCTCCTAACTTCTACCTCCTCAATTGGTCTTGAAATATTCGTGTTCTCCTCATTTGTGATCAAATTCAGGATATGTTCGAGCATCTCTTCCACATTTTTAATGACGGTCTCTCTTTGTTGAGTATAAATATTTTTGAAATATCACTTTATTGCCTCTTCTATTTCCCCATACTTTGTAATTTTGGTGTCATCTTCCAAAGTTATCTCCCTAACATTATTCATTGACAATATCGCATTGGCTTGCTTGTGGAAGAAGTTGGTTCTCTGATCACCCGCCTTTAGCCACAAGTCGGAAGACTTTAAATGCCAATGCTCTTTTTCTAGTTTCATTTCCCTATTTAGTTGCAACTACAATTTTGATTCCTCTTCTTGAACTTGGGGAGTGATTTCTATATGATCCATTTCATTCTACAATTTTTCAAGCTGGGCTCTTATTGTTTCCTTTTTAGCGATTGGGGAAACGAAGTTGTCTTTGGCCCAATCCTTTAGCAATCCCTTAACCAATTTAAGATTTTGCTCCCAAATATAACTTGGGTACTTGGGATCCTTGTTTTCCACCTTTTTTTAACGACTTCCACCACCTTTTCATTCTGAATCCATAGAGGGTTATACCTAAAAGGCATTGGTCCATAATCTATATTTTCTTGCAGAATTAGTGAGATTGACTTATGATTCAGATTACTTGTCGGGAGAATTTTGAAATTCATAGGTTGATTTTGGAAAAGGAGATTGCTATTCACTAAGAAGTATTCTAATCTTGCCACAATGTGCCCCTTTCTGATTCTTTTATTGGTCCATGTGAATATTCCATGTATCGACTCAATATTTACAAGATCCCAATCATTTATCAACTCTTCCATCCTCTCATTAAAGGGATCCTAGACGATGCTTCCCCCCTTTTTTTCAATCTCAACATTGAAATCCCCAGCTAAGTTGCAATTCTTAGCCACTTCCTTTTATTTCAAATTAAGAATGAATCTCTAGCAAGCCTCTTTTTTTCCGTATAGTTGACATACATAAATATATTCAACAAATAAATAATTTGACCAAAGTGGGTTAGAATCCAATGTGGGGTTTGATAATCAAATTCCAAACTTACCTCCTATTCATTCCATAGTGTGCATAAACCTCTAGATGTTCCTCGCGAATATTTCTCTATTCCTTCACTATTTCTCCAAATACACTTTAAAATTTTCATTGCCTCTTGATTTCATTTTTGTCTCCTAGATCCAAATAACAATTGTTTTTTTCTACTTTTATCAAATCTTTTACTACAATTACTTTGGGGTCATTGCCCAACCCCTTGCTATTCCAAGAGACTATTGAAATTATTTAAGGGGTTTAGAGTAGCCCCCTTTATGGGCATGCCATTTCCAATAGCTTTAGGAGGCTTCCGATTATTTCCCATCATTTTTTTCAGGGTTTGTTGAGAACCCATCATTATTTCTTTGTTGGCTTGCTCTTCCCTTATAACCTTGGCAACCTTTCTTTCTAAATGCCTTGGCAAGTGCTCCTCGGATGCCTTGTCATCTATAGATACCGATGATTCCATTTCCTTTCCTTTTGACTATGGTCGGGCAACTTCCGCGTCCTTGAAGTTCTCTATTTCTTCCAATCCTATTATTATTTGTCTTCCTTTGACCCTATCATCCCTTTGGTCTTCATTACCCTCCTATTCGACTTGAAGCTATTCTATATTTTCAAACTCATCCCTGGGTGATAGGGTTTTGGACTAAAAGGGACTCCCTTGACTGCATCTCATTATTCCCCTGATTTAAATCCCCAAAAGAATCAGGTGCACCATCTACTAGAGAACTGAAACTATTGTTCCCCATTGAAAGTGAGACCCCAGAAGTGACAACCGAAGGACCGTGGGGATTATAAGTAGAGCCTTTGACGGACATGATCCTGTCTAAGGGTTATTTCTCGCACCTCGATTTTCTCCATTTCTGGGTTTTTTAGAAACCGCTTTCTACTGTTCTTCGACTCCTTTGAGTTTGGAGGGTAGCCAAATTTCTTTGGTGAAGTGTCAATTCTCGTGACACTATTTACATTTGAAAGGGAATTGCTCATATTTGAGTTTGAAGGGTAACCAAATTTCTTTGACGAAGTGTCAATTCTCGCGACACTATTTACATTTGAAAGGGAATTGCTCATAATCCCATTGTTGCAAGTGTTTCCGGTGATCTTGCAAAATCATCATTGCCTTGAAAGCCCTTCTTCCAATTCTACCTCCACACAGATCCTAACACAACAAAACATGTTTTCTCTTGGCTTCGCTCAATCAATGTACTTCCCTAGAGTGTTGCCGATGCATCTCAGAGCATCATCACTCCAACAATGAAGTGGTAAATGAGGGAGCCTCACCCATACTGGAATGATTGAGGTTATATCATCTTCTGGGTTAAAATCCGACAACCATTTGTTCAAATACATGCCTCTTGCTCCAAGAAAATGTAAACTATTGCAGAATATCAAATCTCTATCTTCTTTGAATTCGAACAAGAAGGAAAAAAAACACCGCCCACAAAAAAAACATCCAAGGGGAAGGCTATATTCCCGTAAATTGACCACACAGATCTGCCCTGCCCTTGTAGAGGAAGAGAGCCACCACCGAGTGGAAGAAGCAAGCAAGCCAACATAATGATTTGACGCTGGTGTATCCAAAGATAGGCAGTGAGCAGAGAGGGCTGTCATTCATTCAGACATAAGTTTCGTACAGAGGTATATTTTTGGTATTAAAATTTCTGTGAGTTTTAAAAGAACGTGTAATTTCCACAACAGTTTTGGAGTCCATGAATCTGTTTAGATAAAACAAAAGGTTGAAGTTGTTCCCATTCGTTCAATCCAAGAAGAAGTGAAAGTGTCCACAAGCAGCACGACAGAGCAGACATAAATCCGCCATTAGAGGAGTGCAGAGTGGATGACAGACTTCATGGAAAGCAGAAGATCCAGGGAAATACGCAGATGAATTCAGGATGCTCGATATCAGTGAGTATGTCTACCGATTTTTCATTCAAATAGAGATGTGTATTTTATTCGGTTCCAGAAATCATGAGCAGAGTGAGAGAGAGATTTTTTATTCTTAAATAAAAAAGGGAGGAGATTATGATGAATTCTTATTTTGTGTGGTTAAATGAGAATTATAGAAAGTTTGACTTAATATGGATTTTGTTCAAGTAGTCAGGAATTTTGACAATTTGGGAAGTTCAAAGAGTTTGGCAATTCTACACTGAAGAATTAAGAGATGTTGGGAATTAGGGAATTCTAACCCTTGGAAGGGTGATGTGAAACTTTTTGAAGGTTCTTATTATGATTTAGTTATTTTATGTTTTTGTTATTAGTCAATTTGTATGGGAAAGTATGAGGAAATCAAAAGAAAACTTGTATTTAGTGTCAAGAGGGTGTTAGAATAAGTAACATTTAATAATATATTAGGAGTCTTAATATATATTCTAGTGATGTGTAATAAATGACATGAACATTAAGTGATCAACTTAGTAGATAATAACAAGTGTTGGTATTTAGGGTATATTAGGTAGTGCAACTACCTAAGTCACAAATAAAAGGGGATCAATCTCATTGTAATAAAATCATATCTTTTATATGAGTTTATTAGCATTAGAAGTCACCTTCAGATTGCATTGAAGGTAAGCCCAGTACCCATCAGTTTATATGTCACAGGTAATTGAGTTTTGAGTGGTCAAATGGAGAAAACTCAATAATAATAGCGTTTTAACTCAGAAATCTGGACTAGCATGCACCAACCATTGAGGTCTTGAATCACAGTCGGTAAGTTGGAGTAAGGGTGAGTAGGAGGAAGATTTAGTGAGAAAGGTGTAGAGGTCCGCTATGAACATCAGATTTTCCAGCAATGTAAGGAGGAAAAACTTATCATAACAGTAATATAATCAAACATTTATCATAATACAGTTACAACAGTAATATAACAAATCATAATAGTAATATAATCAAACATTTATCATAATACAGTTACAACAGTAATATAACAAATCATAATAGTAATATAATCAAACATTTATCATAATACAGTTACAACAATCCATGTGAATCAATCAAACATGAACTCTCTCAGTATCAGAGGCAAATAAGATGGAGTAAGAAAGCTAGCTTAGATTAACCAAGATGTCTCAAAAACAAATACATAACCAGAGAACTAGTTGTTCTCAATCAAAATATTACAATAGTAGGGAGCCTAGCTCAACCATTCGACCTTAACAAAATATCAAAAATGCCTATGTATACTAAAATGTTGCAACCACGAGGAATGTGATCATATCACTGCCTTCAAAGCCTTCAGTCGGTTCCCGCTCTATCAGGTTGTGCAAACCTTATTATGTCAGACACGAGCAAGGCATAGTTATGTGCTTTACAGGAAAAATTGTCCATAAGGAAGCTTCGGATCGTAAATGTGCCTTCATGGATGCTCTCTACAATGTTTTCCATTTATGGGATGAGGCGAGGTCTCAACTGCTACCCACAATCTTCAATAATTGTATTCATTGGGATTAGGACTGGGCCTGACACCCGTAATTGTTCTTAGACGGTGCCAATGACTTCTGCGAGTCCATCCTGATGCCTCGAGGCCATTAATGGTCTTTTTTTGTGACCAATGTGAGCTTTGCAGGTGGCAGTCTGATAGCATATGCGCAGGGGTGATGTGGAGCAAGTTGCTTGGCAAAAACTCGCATGGCCCAACGAGTGAGCGACGACCATGTGGAAGGAAGTGATTGGGGGAGCGGAGTCTCGGACGAGGTTGCAGTGGCAAGGGAAAGTGGAATGTGAGTGGGACAGGTGTTGGGAGGTGAGAGGAGGTATCGGGAAGGGAGATGTGATAGGTGGAGAGAGGGTGTTTGAGCTGCTTAGGCCTCCAATCTTTTCGTTTTCCCTGTGGAAATCATGGGCATAATGCCACATGATTTACACCATAATGCTCTTGAGGGTAAACCTCATTTTCTATCTGATTCTTAAGAAACAGTCTACAGATCCTTGTGTTAACATATAGTCTCCATGGGGGATAGAGACCTCACTGTGAAGCTCTAAGAACTCCTTTTGCAGTTTCAGTGCCTTAGTATTGGGTTGTGGAGTCACTTATAAAAACCAAAACAAAAGAAAAATGATATTTACAATGGCATGGGAAGCCACTCATGGCTTAAGTAAAGATTTTTTTTTTCAGAAAATGCCCATTTATAGGGCTACCAAAAACTTCAACATCTTCCAAATCCTGCAACTTGTAAGTGTTATTTGAAAAAAATTCAGAAATTTTGAAGGGGTTGATCCATAAGGCCTCAAATTTACCGTGCTTGCCTTTATATTGCCTAGGTGCATCCCATTTAAGTACTAGATCTCCCAGTTGGAAGTCCTCTTTGTTGACCCTTTTCTCAAAAGCTTGCTTGATCTTCTGTTGATGGTCATGTGCTTTGTCCAGTAGCTGCTCCCTAGTCTGTTGCACTTCTACCAGCTATTGTATTCTTCTAATCATATCATCTGGTTCTCCCTGGTAATCTTGGAAGAATTTTTCCACAGGCAAGGCAAGCTGAGAAGGAAAGATGGCCTCAAATCCATACACAAGCTGGAAAGGAGAGACACCAAGAGATCTCTTTGTTGTCACTCTGTCAACCCATAAAGCAAATTTAAGCTTTGAATCCCATGCCTTCTTGTTGTCCTCTAATAGTCTTTTGATGATCTTAATAAGGCTCTTGTTAGAGGACTCTGACAGTCCATTACCTTGGGGGTAGTAAGGAGTAGAGTGAAGCAATGTGATTCCAAACTATTCACAAAACTTAATCAATGGTTCAGCCTTAAAAGCTGAAGCATTATCAGTGACAATTTTGTTTGGACAACCAAATCTTGCCACAATATCCTCAAGAAAACCAATGATTACTTTGTGGGAAGCATTTCTTATGGGGATAGCTTCTATCCACTTAGTAAAGTAGTCTATGGCAGTCAACATCCATCTATGCTAACCACTTGAAGCAGGGTGGATTTCCCCAATAAAATGTAGGCCCCATTGTTGAAAAGGTCCTGAAGCTACCACAAGCTTCAATGGAAAATACTTGAGTTGCAGCTTTCCAGAGAACTTCTGACACTTAACGCAAGCCCTGATTTTAGAACAAACGTCAGTGAAGAGGCTAGGCCAAAAATATCCAGCCCTGAGAATCTTGTAGGCTGTGGTTCTCCAGAAGTGATGCCCCCCACATAAACTGTTATCAAAATCATACATGATCTTTTGGGCTTCCTATGGGTCTATACACCTCAATAACACTCCTAAAGGGTCTTTCCAATATAAGACTTGATCAATCAGACAATATTTAATTGATTTGAGCTTTAAATCTCTTACCTTGCTCTTTTCCATGCCATCAGGAGGCTGCAACTTCTGTAGGAAAAATATAATGTCCTTGTACCAAGTGCATCCTGCCAATGGGGGTGTGACTTGAGGATCTTCATCAGACAACTCAACTTGTTGATTCTCTGAATATCTGTTGATGAAATTGATCCCCAAGGCTTTGTAATTAGATTCAACCAACAACCTAGCTAAACCTTGGCCTTTAACCAATTTGGTGGGCTTTATTTCAAGATCAAATTCAAGGATCTTGGCAATCCACTTGCTCCTTCTTCTGTCTATGTCAGGATGAATGAGGATCTCCTTCACATAAGCTGAAGGTACATATGCAATGAATTTTGAATGTAGCACATAAACTCTGAAAGCTTTGAGAGCTTTAACCAAATCATAGGCCTGCTTTTCCATGATGTCATACTTTATTTCAACATCTCTTAGTGCCCTACTGAAAAAGGAAATGGGTTGCTCTAACCTCTCGACATTTTTCTGCAATAAAACAACTGCTACTGTGTTAAATGAAGCAAAAGAGAAAATCAAAAATTCCTTGGAGTAGTCAGGACTGATGAGCACATGTGCTTCAGTCAAGGCCTTCTTTATTTGGTCAAAAGAGTTACGAGATTCAACGGTCCATTTGATTTCATTTCCTTTCCTCAACATGGTTGTGATAAACTTTACCAACTCAACAAAAATTGAAACAAACCTTCTCAGAAAATTAATTTTCCCCAAAAAAGACTGAACTTTTTTCTTGGATCTAGGTAGTGGAAAATATTGGATAGCTTCTACCTTGCTTGGATCAATCTTTACCCCCTCAACTGACACAATGTGCCCCAACAATTTCCCGTCTTTCATGGCAAATAATGTCTTCTTGGGATTTAAAGAGAGACCATTTTTTTTGCATTTCAAGAAGACTCTTTTCAGATGATCATAATGTTCTTTATCAAATTGTGAGAACATTGTTATGTCATCCAAATAAATGATCACAAACTTGTCCCTTTCTCCAATAAAATCTATGTCCATGGCTCGCTGAAAGGTGTTTTGAGCACTGATTTGCGGGCCACCAAGGTGGAGAAAATGTAGATTGGGATAGCCTGCAAGATCAATTTTAGAAACACTAGGTGACTAGCAAGATTTAGGGAAAGAAAGTTCCAAGAGGAAAGACACTTGTTGAGGGAAGAAATTAATCCCTCCCAAGATCCGTTCCAAAAAGAATTATCAATGAGGGGGATGCCAAGGTATTTGGATGGAAGGGAGCTCTTTGTAAAACCCAAGATATGAATAATGAAGGATTGAACAAATCAAAGGGTATTAAAAAAGAAAATATGGGATTTATTAGTGTTGATGGAGGTTCCCGAAACTGCATTGAAGTCATTGAGAATACTAAGGATGTGGAGGGATTCTTTGGTTGTAGGGGCTCCCATAATCATGGTGTCATCTAAAAATTGGTCGTGCAATAAGGGGGTTTACATTCCATGAAAGGAAAGGCCTTTGAGAGAGTCGTCGACTATGGCCGCCTTGATAGAGTGACTAAGGCCTTCCGCCTTAATGATTAAAAGAAAGGGGGAGAGAGGATTGACTTGACGAATGCCTTTGAAAGGACTGAATAGTTTATAAGGCATTCCATTTACCAAAATGGAAAATAAATCAAAGGAGGTAAGGGTCATGATCCAGTTCACCCATGCTTCATTGAATCCAAAGGTAAGGAGGAGAGAGAACATATATTGCGAACTTAATTTATCGAAGGATTTAGACAGATCCAACTTTATGAGCGTGCCAGGAGTGCCAGACGACTTCAAAGAGTGAATGTCCTCATGGGATATGATAACATTGTCCATAATTTAGCGTCCTTCTACATATCCCGATTTCTCATGAGAAATGATAAAAAAAGAAGGGTTTTAAGGTGAAGGGAAATTACATTGGTGATGAGCTTGTAGATGACGTTACACAATGCAATAAGATGATATTTCTTTGGATGAGAGACTTGTTCTTCTTTGGGGATAAGAGTGAGAAAAGTGACGTTGAGAGTAGGGAGCACGTTCAAAGTGTTGTGGGAGTCCTCAATTAATTGCCAAATCTCTTATTAGACAAGATGCCAATAGTGATGAAAGAAGTCCATGGTAAACCCATTTGACCCTGGGGATTTTCTAGTGGGCATTTCCTTGATGGCTTAGTCCACCTCTTCCAAAGTAACATGTCTAAGGAGTGTTTCATTATTCTCCTCAATGATCAAGGAGGGTATATGATGGGTAATTCTTGCAATGGCCTCAGATCTATCTAGGAAAGGTTCTGTAAGTAGATCTTGATAGAAGTTAACCAATTCCCTCTCTATGCCTAATTGGTCCATTATTGACTATCCCTGAGAAATCTCAAGCCTTGTGATCCTATTAATGTACCTATGCTGGATCATGGATTTATGAAATAATTTTGAATTTTTCTCACCCTCATTGAGCCATTGGACACAATATTTCTACCTCCAGAGAGTTTCTTCTTGAGTGTACCGATATTCCAGTTGTTTCTTTGACGAGAGCCTCTTCCTTTTTTAGTTAATTTGTACTCCCATGTGAAACAATTTCCTGCTGGATGTCTTTCATTCTCTGTTCCAAATCCCGTTTCACTTGGAAAATGTTTTCGAAGACATTTTTGTTCCAATCTTTAAGATGTTGTTTGAAATTTTTCAGTTTCTGTTGAAACTGAAACATCAAAGTGTCATAGGGAATGGTTATTGCGCTACCATTGTTGGACATTCTCTTGGAAATAAGGGTGGGTTAGCCAAAAAATTTCAAATCTAAAAGGTTTTCGGTGGGGGGTACTTGTGATATCCAACCATTACTAAATAGGCCAATGGTCAGACCCAGTAATAGACAAGATGCTAGATTCTATAGAGAGGCTATCTAACATCAAAGGCTCAAAGATCAAGAAATGGTCTAAGCAGCTTGCAATTGTTGGAACCCGAAGTTTTGGGTAAATATCGCACGTGCACACAAAAAAGTTGTGCGCGCCTATTCCAATTTTGTGTACGATCAAGCAATTGTGCGAGGTGTGATAGGAGGCATGCACATCGGATCAAGTTTTTTTATTGCACGTCAGTTCGAGTTCTGCCAATGCATGCCAATTCGAATTTTGTGATGCATGCCAAAAATCAAGAAGACAATTCATGCACACTGAAGTCAACAAAAGAATATTCAAGAAGTCTCCCCGAAGAATTACTACGAGCAGCACGAGAGAACGTGGAGTAGAAAGAATATGAGCTAGAAAGGTAGTTGAGATTGCCATGATTCCAAAGAGGCTACATAGAATGCATGCGGGACTGGTAGCCAAAGGAGTGAGTGCGACATAACTAAAAGTGACAGATCACTAGAGCCGAGAAACAAATAAAAGGGAGCAATGACAACATAAAGAGAGTTAGCTCATTAGTCAATTGGTTGTTGTTTGATAGTTGTGGGTTGTAAGTATGAGTCTGTCACATTGTTGAGTCTAAAAAAAAGGGGATGGCGTAGTGTAATATAACATTGGGAAAACGAATAAGAGAGAAAGGCTGTGTTGTTGTCAATCTAAGAATTTATTAATGTATGTCTGTGATGGTGGAATGAAGATAATAAAGTGGCATTGATTCTGGTCTTATGATGTGATACTCATGTGTCAATTGAATCAGGTGTGTTGTTGCATATTATTAGTTGTTAAGTAGTTTTCAATGGATTTTCTGAATGCCAAACTAGATGGAACTTTGTGCAATTAGTCCTTCATCATCATCAACACAAGACTATATGGTCTCTCTCGATGGATCTCTTCCTCGAGATCTACTTTTTGTAGGTCACTGAGTAACTGGGCTAAGTTCTAGTTGTATCGCTTGGTTCAGTTAGGGGGCCAATTTCTGGATGATGTGCTTTAAACAGATCCTTCATTCATCACCACATAAACCCCTTGAAGAGAGAGAGTTTGATCATATGGACAAATAAAATCCAAAGCCATCATTTACCTTGAGGACTGCTCGACTCACTCCAAGACCCGTGTCAAGTTGCAACTATAGCCTAGACATATGATTTTCTCTTACTCAAACTCGAATGAAACCACAACTTGGTTTGATGCTCAGGTCCTTCCATGATGATTATTTTCTCTTACTCAATTCCAACATCATTCACTCCATCATGAAACAGTTGGCTCGAGGACAAGCCAAATAATAGTGGTGGGGGCTTGTTTGCACCTAAAGTTTTAGGTAAATATCACGTGTGTGCACAAACAAATTTGTGCATCCCTATTCCAATTTTGAACATTCTCAAGCAGCCACGCGAGGGGTGACAAGAGGTGCGTGTATCATATCAAGTTTTGTTATTGCATGCCAGTTCAATTTCTTCCAATGCGTGCCAAAATAAATTTTGTGATGCACACCAGAAATCAAGAAGACACCATATGCATGCCATAATCAAGAAAAGAATCTTCGGGAAATCTCCCCGAATGATTACTACAGGCAACACGAGGGAACATGGAGAAAAAAGAAGATGAGATGGAAATGTAGTTGAGATTGCCACAATTCCATAGAGGCTACGTGGAATGCATGTGTGTGACAAAAGCATACAGGACTAGTAGTCAGAGGAGGGATTGGTGTAAAATTGAAAGTGACAGAGTGCCAGACCCAAGAAACAAATAAAAGGGAGCAACGACAACATAAAGAGAGTTAGCTCATCAGTCAGTTAGTTGTTGTTTGATAGTTGTGGGTATTGTTGTCATTGATCTCACTCTGAGCCTATGTTTTGTAATGTCTCTAGTTGTAATTCTAAGTCTGTCACCTTTATAGAGTGTAAAATAAAGTGCATGGTGTTGTGTAATGTAACACCGGGAAAATTTATAAGAGAGAAAAAATCTATTGTTTTAAATCTATGAATTGCTTAATGTATGTTTGTGATGGTAGAATGAAGATAATAAATCTGAAGTGATTTCGGTCTTATGAATGTGTGTGTGTTGTTGCATACTGTTAGTTGTTAAGTAGTTTTCAATGGATTGTCTAAATTCCAACTTGGATGGAACTTTGTGTAATCATCCCTTCATCATCATTGACAAAAGACCAGACGGTCTCTGTGATCCTCATGGTATCTCAGGTGAGACCTTCTTCAGTCTCTGGATGAGGATTGATATGTGAATGCCTTGAGGTTTTTGTTGGTTAACTTTGGACGAACCTTGGATCTTCAACCTCCCAACATTAGGAAATATGTGTGCAAGCATGGATGAGCCAACAACAATCTGTTGGGAGCATGATATTCTGTTAGTCTATGTAAAATTCCCATTGATATTTTCAAGATCTACTAACATGAGATTGGTGATAAAGTTCTGAAATCCCTCATTGTCCCCTTTCAATCATCAGATTCCCGCTCACTTATCTTCAAGGGAGAGAATGACGTTGAAGTCACCGCCAAAGATCCATCTTCTTTCTTGAATTATTGTTCCAAGACTCTATAGATTTCTCAAAAATAGGGTTTTATTTGTAGGTGATTACGGTCCGTAGACATTGGTGAGAAACCCCTCCTTATTTGATCCAATGGCCATGCATTTTGTAGAGATAGTCCATTTGGTTGTGAAAAATTTGTCCAAGGTGACCGTGTATAGGTTCCATAGGATGGCTAAGCTCCCAGTTGAACCTCGTGAGTCAATGTTGACATATTGATCTGGTTTCCATCACCCAACTAAGATGAGATCAACTTCAGTGTCTGCACATTTGGTTTCTTGAAGTAGTAGAATATCAAGATTTTTTGCTATAATCTAGTTTCAAAGGAGTCGTTGTTTTCTTCTTCCATTGAGGCCCTGTATGTTCCATGAGACAATAGTCACGAGGAAGGATGAGAGGACATGGGATGAAAACTCTCAGTGATCAATTGGATTTGACCATAGTTTACCATATAGCTTCCTACATCCCGAATTAGTTGTTGGGTAGATTTTCTACCTCGCCTTTTTTCCTCCCTTTACTGCTTGAAAGAATATATTATAGGATCCCTTTGGATTCCTAACCCCTAACCTGATCTAGAGGCTGCTCCTATTGTAGAGTCTAGGTAGACCTTATGGACTTTTCAAAGCTGATCATGAGGAAGATAAAGTAGTTCCTTTTTACGATAGACCTTCTCGAGACTTACCAAGTCAATTCTAGCTAGTTATTTTTTCGTCTAGTTCGATCTCCATGTCTCCACCTTCATATGTTGTTTTCTCCTCCATCGTAGGGCCCATATAAGAGGCTGGTGCTATTTTTTCAATAGTTGGCTCCTAGACCGGTTGGATCACCTCTTTCTCTTGGATGTTGGGGGGGTCATGGAAGATCCCTTCCATTTCTTTATTTTCCAGGGTTTGATTCAGGATCTTAAATGAAATGCTAGTGGAGGGCATTCTAGCTAGATTATTGCCTGGCTTCTTAGGGCCTTGATTTATTTTCCCTTTCACCTAAATAAATCCATCCTTATTCTCCTTTGCTGCTATTGTATCCATCTTGGGCGACACATTGAGCAGGAAATATCTAAAGAGATGCCCATGCTCTTGGAATTTTTGACATCAAAATGGAATGTGCTCATAGTCTATTGTTTGGATCCAATCATTGTCTTGATGCTATAGGCATATAGAACCCAGAAGAGATTTATCTATATTCATATAGATGTATATCCATGCATAGGAAGTATAGAGTCTTTGTCTAGTAGCTTCTGCATATTTTACATAGATACCTAGGGTATTTCCTATTCCCTGCAATATTTCTCCCAACCAAAACTCCCGAGGAAGTGAGTAGAGTCGAATACAAACAAGGGCATGGGTGAAGTCTTCCTTCTCTAAGCTGAAGCATTCAGTCCAAGATCTTAGGTAAAGCCCAACCAAATTAAAAAATAGGACCCATTCTCAAAAACTTGATCCATGTCTTCTAGGTTATGAAAGATCATAGTAAAGAAGCCCTTGGAATCGAGCTGAAGGTCGATGTGAAATTTGGCTTCCACCAAGCCTTTATCTACCTAACTAGATCCTGATCTAAGGGCCATATACCCAAAAAATTTCCAATGAGTGCATGATCCTTTATGCATTGGGTGTGCTCCCACATACATTATGACCGAATCTCATATCTTGGCACTATGAGCCACTACCGGGGCCTGCAAAAGGAATTTTCTTAGTTCCCAAGCCCGAGCCATGTTTGGATGGGATGGTTCAAGGTCTATCTCAACCGATTTTTCCTTGTTAGATTTAGCTCATGATTTGTTTCCCTATAGCGACAACGTTTGATCAAAGGTGGGTTGTGATCCTCTTGCATCTCTTGGAAATGGACCAAATCCGATGATTACAACATTGCGATAAGAGGGGTTAACACTCCATCAACACCAAGATGCATGACAGAAACCAAGCCTACTTGCGCATAGTATAATAGTATCGGCGAGACCAAGGGTTGAGGGTATTCAGTAAACCCTAGGTTTGTTTTCGTTGTGCCTCAAAACCCTAGTAGAACTATTTTTTCCCCATTTGCAAAATTGCATTAATCTATATTCACGTTATTAAAGTTATACTTTTAATATCATATTATTAAAAATGTGATTAAAAATACATGAGATGTGAGAGTCCAAGTTTATGCAACATGACAACAATTACCTAACTTAATCAATTACTTTATTAACTATTACAAATTCCAATACAATTCCATAGAGCAACTACCGACAATGATAATAAGCATATAGAATAATGAATATACACTAAAATATAGAATAGTTGACAAATGATGAACATGCAATAGACACATAATTGATATATAATTATATGGTTCAAATTTTTATAATAACTATTGTTATCCATTAAGATTTCAGAAGTGTCACATAATGAATTGGATTCTCGATGATTAGAACCTCAAGCTAGGTTCATCATGAGGACAAAAAGAAGTATGGGATACTCCCAGTATCCTATTTATTACCATGATCAACTTATTCTTACTCAACTTCTTTTTTTCCTGATGAAGAACCTAGCTTGAGGTTGGAAATGTCGACAATCGAATTCGTTATGCAGCACTTTCGAAATCTTAATGGATAATATTGATAACCTCATATGCTTAAAAAATATAATAAATTTATTATTTAATAAGAATTTAAAATTCAATAAAAGATTGCAATTAAAACCAAGTCACTATATTATAAAATATGTTTTATATATATATATTAAAAATAAAGTAATTATATTATAAAATCAACTTATAATATGAAAACCTAGTTTTTTTTTTTTTTAAATTATATAAAGTTTCTATAATTTTGAATAATTTATATTTTAATCTCGTTTTTGTTGGTAAGTAGGTATTGTATTAACTATAAACAAAATATAAATAGAGAGCATAACATATCCAACCCCAAGAGACCATTACAGTATTTGGGCAACCAAAAAAACCTGCCCTTAAGGGGAAACCAGGCCAATAAGTTGTTCATGTGTTTTAAAACCAAAACATCTTCCATCAAACCAAAACTAAAAGAAAAACATCTTCCAACAATGATCATGAGAAACCCGTGGGAGAGTAGAAGCAAAAGCATTCCTTTGGGAAACAACATTCAAATATTTTGGACGAGAGTAGTGTCATTCTGGGGGAGTAAAGGTCCCACCAGGCCGATTTTCCATCCATGAGAAAATATCCATAATGTAAGTGTTTTGAATATCCATAGCTTCCATGAGTCCCTTGAGTTGCCTAAAATCCTCATCTTTGGGAAACAACCCCAAAGATACCAAAGTTTTAGTATGCCAATAGAGTTTAGTTGTGCGAAAGAAGATGGAGTTTCTAGTTCTGGTACGAACTATATCCAGAATCAGGCCCCAAACTTATTCCTCCACCTCATCGACCTCCTTGAACTTACGAACAATAAAAGATTTCCCCTCCAAGGCTTGCATGGCCGACTTTGTTGCATCGAGGACAGTGTCAGAGTAAAATTATGATGCATCTTTGGTAGATTTGACAACACGGGGTTGGGTGGCAGCAGGACAACCAGGCTTCCTTCCTCGGGGTGCCATGATGCCAAGAGCAGACAGAGGGAGAAGACGAAACAAAGCAGACAGAGAGATAGAATGTGAGACAATGCTATCCAGAACTGTAGCAAAAAAGACCCAATACCTTCTTAAAAGGAGCCTCCAAGTCAGCTCAATACTTTCCTTTCCAACCTTATTCATACTCTTCATCAAAGACGAATAGATAAGATCTTGAGTTTGCATTGTCCACTCCAGGCCTATAATCATAACCTGAACCTGAGCATCCTTCAACATTCTCCTCACATGTGCTGAGTCGAGGTGCAGGTACTGAGCAAACCCTGGCTTCTTCATCAAAGTGGGAGGATCTAGCCCTACATACAACTCCCCTTTCCTCATAATGATCTCCTTATTGAAATCATTATGGCATGGATTCATCATTTGCTCGTTATGAAATGACAGATTCCATATGGAGGTGATATTCATTTGCAATGAGAGAATTAAGAGGAGTAATGGCAACATCATTACCCAGCTCGTCATCACCTAAGGATGCTCTCTTTCTTAACTCCGGACATACTTCCACTTGCAAAGATAAAGGATTCCAAGCATTTTTATAAGGGACGTGGGTGAAGTACAAGGTGGTGTCCACATGTTTCCTCATGGTGGGTGTTGGCCTGCACAAATCCATAGTTTCTCTAGGTGGTCAAGAGAACACCCCATTTGGGGGAAGAATATTAGTTGCGCTAGAGAGAGGGAAGATTGTTTGAGACCATGCAAGGAGAGCTCATCCCAAGCAATGTTGACAGACTCCGAGGGGTTGTCAAAGATAGAATTGGCAAGGAGGTAAGCAACTTTGTTGGCATCCATTTTGACATGCAAAGCAACCAAGCCAAGATTGAAAGGTAAGAGGGAACCAAGGAGAGAAATCCACGCTTCCAAGCGCCAGTGACTCGAGAGTTTGGAGGTAGCAGATTCCCATTGAAGGTTGGTGAGTAAGTGAATGATGAACCTAGAATCCCCCTTTGCTATTAATTTCAAAAATTGAACTCTTTGAGCAAATTTTAGTCCTTTGATCAAAGCCCAAAATTCAGTCATATTATTTGAGTTGATACCTATGTGACCGTAGTAAACATGTAGAATTTTACCATTAATATCTTGGAAGACTCCTCCATAATCGACAAGTCTAAGATTATCTTTTGAAGCTCCATGAAAGTTTAGTTTTATAAATCCCAGAGGGGGAGGGGACCAGGAGGAGGGAATGGAGGGTTTGGGATGACGAATAGGAGATGAGTGGGAAAGAAGTGAAGAGGAGGATATCCGAATAGACAGAAGGGTTTGCTCATTGGGAGCGGGGGGGGGGATGAGATTTTCAGTTCTCCACTTATGCTTGGAGATGGTATCTACAATGTTATGTTTAATCTTGCTGCAAATGGTTTCCCACAACTGAGATTCATCCTTAAATTAGACTTTTTATCGCGCAAACTTTTCGTTCTCCACACTACTCTGGCAAATCTTATTCAACCAATTCTCTGGACACGAATAGATGCGTGCTCCTCCCTAAAAGCTGCGAAACTTGAAGAAATCACCATTAACAAACAGCGGAACAAGTTCACACGCCTAGAACACGCGCAGAAACAGGAACAGGTAGGTTTTCCCACGCTCCACAAGTTCACACGCCTAGAACACGCGCAGAAACAGGAACAGGTACGTATGCCTACGCTCCATGATCCCAAGCCTTCACAAATACAAAGCAATCTCAGCGCAATAAACACTGCCCAGAAAAACAGTTTAAATAACATTATAAATAGGTTTATGATACATAATAACAAACTTGAAAACAATAACAACTCCAATCACAGTCGCGTAAGCATCTCTGGCGCGTTTTCAACTGATAACAATAATCACAGTGACAGCCATATCAACCAAAATCGTCACCACGCGATCTCAGAAAATATCAGTAATACCTTTGCCGTAGACAATAACTCTAACAGCCCCATTACTCAGCGATTAATTCCGAATTCAAATCACTACAACAATAACCACGAACCTGCACAAACGATAATTTTTTTTGATAATAATAAACAAAACCATGTTAATTCAAAGCACAATGTCAATAACCACGAACTAGCACATGAATTTGACAATGAAACCAACAGTTCTCACAGCCCCATTACTCAGCCTTTAATTCCGTATTCGAACCACGAACTGGAACACAAATTTGACAATGAAACCAACAGTTCTCACAGCCCCATTACTCAGCCTTTAATTCCGTATTCAAACCATTACAATAATAACCATGAACCTACACAAACGATAAGAATTCTTGATAATAATAAACATAACAATGTTAATTCAAAACACAATGTCAATAACCACGAAATGGCACATGAATTTGACAATGAACCCAACAGTTTTAACACACCGGTAAAAAATCTTAACAATAATTTTGATATTAAACACAACATTGTTAATTCGAACCACAACATGCCGATAAAAACTTTT
>SNQJ01S0047527.1:97293-120706 GCA_010110895.2 Picea sitchensis | reverse complement strand
GTTTGGAATCACATTGCTTCACTCTACTCCTTACTACCCCCAAGGTAATGGACTGTCAGAGTCCTCTAACAAGAGCCTTATTAAGATCATCAAAAGACTATTAGAGGACAACAAGAAGGCATGGGATTCAAAGCTTAAATTTGCTTTATGGGTTGACAGAGTGACAACAAAGAGATCTCTTGGTGTCTCTCCTTTCCAGCTTGTGTATGGATTTGAGGCCATCTTTCCTTCTCAGCTTGCCTTGCCTGTGGAAAAATTCTTCCAAGATTACCAGGGAGAACCAGATGATATGATTAGAAGAATACAATAGCTGGTAGAAGTGCAACAGACTAGGGAGCAGCTACTGGACAAAGCACATGACCATCAACAGAAGATCAAGCAAGCTTTTGAGAAAAGGGTCAACAAAGAGGACTTCCAACTGGGAGATCTAGTACTTAAATGGGATGCACCTAGGCAATATAAAGGCAAGCACGGTAAATTTGAGGCCTTATGGATCAACCCCTTCAAAATTTCTGAATTTTTTTCAAATAACACTTACAAGTTGCAGGATTTGGAAGATGTTGAAGTTTTTGGTAGCCCTATAAATGGGCATTTTCTGAAAAAAAAAATCTTTACTTAAGCCATGAGTGGCTTCCCATGCCATTGTAAATATCATTTTTCTTTTGTTTTGGTTTTTATAAGTGACTCCACAACCCAATACTAAGGCACTGAAACTGCAAAAGGAGTTCTTAGAGCTTCACAGTGAGGTCTCTATCCCCCATGGAGACTATATGTTAACACAAGGATCTGTAGACTGTTTCTTAAGAATCAGATAGAAAATGAGGTTTACCCTCAAGAGCATTATGGTGTAAATCATGTGGCATTATGCCCATGATTTCCACAGGGAAAACGAAAAGATTGGAGGCCTAAGCAGCTCAAACACCCTCTCTCCACCTATCACATCTCCCTTCCCGATACCTCCTCTCACCTCCCAACACCTGTCCCACTCACATTCCACTTTCCCTTGCCACTGCAACCTCGTCCGAGACTCCGCTCCCCCAATCACTTCCTTCCACATGGTCGTCGCTCACTCGTTGGGCCATGCGAGTTTTTGCCAAGCAACTTGCTCCACATCACCCCTGCGCATATGCTATCAGACTGCCACCTGCAAAGCTCACATTGGTCACAAAAAAAGACCATTAATGGCCTCGAGGCATCAGGATGGACTCGCAGAAGTCATTGGCACCGTCTAAGAACAATTACGGGTGTCAGGCCCAGTCCTAATCCCAATGAATACAATTATTGAAGATTGTGGGTAGCAGTTGAGACCTCGCCTCATCCCATAAATGGAAAACATTGTAGAGAGCATCCATGAAGGCACATTTACGATCCGAAGCTTCCTTATGGACAATTTTTCCTGTAAAGCACATAACTATGCCTTGCTCGTGTCTGACATAATAAGGTTTGCACAACCTGATAGAGCGGGAACCGACTGAAGGCTTTGAAGGCAGTGATATGATCACATTCCTCGTGGTTGCAACATTTTAGTATACATAGGCATTTTTGATATTTTGTTAAGGTCGAATGGTTGAGCTAGGCTCCCTACTATTGTAATATTTTGATTGAGAACAACTAGTTCTCTGGTTATGTATTTGTTTTTGAGACATCTTGGTTAATCTAAGCTAGCTTTCTTACTCCATCTTATTTGCCTCTGATACTGAGAGAGTTCATGTTTGATTGATTCACATGGATTGTTGTAACTGTATTATGATAAATGTTTGATTATATTACTATTATGATTTGTTATATTACTGTTGTAACTGTATTATGATAAATGTTTGATTATATTACTATTATGATTTGTTATATTACTGTTGTAACTGTATTATGATAAATGTTTGATTATATTACTGTTATGATAAGTTTTTCCTCCTTACATTGCTGGAAAATCTGATGTTCATAGCGGACCTCTACACCTTTCTCACTAAATCTTCCTCCTACTCACCCTTACTCCAACTTACCGACTGTGATTCAAGACCTCAATGGTTGGTGCATGCTAGTCCAGATTTCTGAGTTAAAACGCTATTATTATTGAGTTTTCTCCATTTGACCACTCAAAACTCAATTACCTGTGACATATAAACTGATGGGTACTGGGCTTACCTTCAATGCAATCTGAAGGTGACTTCTAATGCTAATAAACTCATATAAAAGATATGATTTTATTACAATGAGATTGATCCCCTTTTATTTGTGACTTAGGTAGTTGCACTACCTAATATACCCTAAATACCAACACTTGTTATTATCTACTAAGTTGATCACTTAATGTTCATGTCATTTATTACACATCACTAGAATATATATTAAGACTCCTAATATATTATTAAATGTTACTTATTCTAACACCCTCTTGACACTAAATACAAGTTTTCTTTTGATTTCCTCATACTTTCCCATACAAATTGACTAATAACAAAAACATAAAATAACTAAATCATAATAAGAACCTTCAAAAAGTTTCACATCACCCTTCCAAGGGTTAGAATTCCCTAATTCCCAACATCTCTTAATTCTTCAGTGTAGAATTGCCAAACTCTTTGAACTTCCCAAATTGTCAAAATTCCTGACTACTTGAACAAAATCCATATTAAGTCAAACTTTCTATAATTCTCATTTAACCACACAAAATAAGAATTCATCATAATCTCCTCCCTTTTTTATTTAAGAATAAAAAATCTCTCTCTCACTCTGCTCATGATTTCTGGAACCGAATAAAATACACATCTCTATTTGAATGAAAAATCGGTAGACATACTCACTGATATCGAGCATCCTGAATTCATCTGCGTATTTCCCTGGATCTTCTGCTTTCCATGAAGTCTGTCATCCACTCTGCACTCCTCTAATGGCGGATTTATGTCTGCTCTGTCGTGCTGCTTGTGGACACTTTCACTTCTTCTTGGATTGAACGAATGGGAACAACTTCAACCTTTTGTTTTATCTAAACAGATTCATGGACTCCAAAACTGTTGTGGAAATTACACGTTCTTTTAAAACTCACAGAAATTTTAATACCAAAAATATACCTCTGTACGAAACTTATGTCTGAATGAATGACAGCCCTCTCTGCTCACTGCCTATCTTTGGATACACCAGCGTCAAATCATTATGTTGGCTTGCTTGCTTCTTCCACTCGGTGGTGGCTCTCTTCCTCTACAAGGGCAGGGCAGATCTGTGTGGTCAATTTACGGGAATATAGCCTTCCCCTTGGATGTTTTTTTTGTGGGCGGTGTTTTTTTTCCTTCTTGTTCGAATTCAAAGAAGATAGAGATTTGATATTCTGCAATAGTTTACATTTTCTTGGAGCAAGAGGCATGTATTTGAACAAATGGTTGTCGGATTTTAACCCAGAAGATGATATAACCTCAATCATTCCAGTATGGGTGAGGCTCCCTCATTTACCACTTCATTGTTGGAGTGATGATGCTCTGAGATGCATCGGCAACACTCTAGGGAAGTACATTGATTGAGCGAAGCCAAGAGAAAACATGTTTTGTTGTGTTAGGATCTGTGTGGAGGTAGAATTGGAAGAAGGGCTTTCAAGGCAATGATGATTTTGCAAGATCACCGGAAACACTTGCAACAATGGGATTATGAGCAATTCCCTTTCAAATGTAAATAGTGTCGCGAGAATTGACACTTCGTCAAAGAAATTTGGTTACCCTTCAAACTCAAATATGAGCAATTCCCTTTCAAATGTAAATAGTGTCACGAGAATTGACACTTCACCAAAGAAATTTGGCTACCCTCCAAACTCAAAGGAGTCGAAGAACAGTAGAAAGCGGTTTCTAAAAAACCCAGAAATGGAGAAAATCGAGGTGCGAGAAATAACCCTTAGACAGGATCATGTCCGTCAAAGGCTCTACTTATAATCCCCACGGTCCTTCGGTTGTCACTTCTGGGGTCTCACTTTCAATGGGGAACAATAGTTTCAGTTCTCTAGTAGATGGTGCACCTGATTCTTTTGGGGATTTAAATCAGGGGAATAATGAGATGCAGTCAAGGGAGTCCCTTTTAGTCCAAAACCCTATCACCCAGGGATGAGTTTGAAAATATAGAATAGCTTCAAGTCGAATAGGAGGGTAATGAAGACCAAAGGGATGATAGGGTCAAAGGAAGACAAATAATAATAGGATTGGAAGAAATAGAGAACTTCAAGGACGCGGAAGTTGCCCGACCATAGTCAAAAGGAAAGGAAATGGAATCATCGGTATCTATAGATGACAAGGCATCCGAGGAGCACTTGCCAAGGCATTTAGAAAGAAAGGTTGCCAAGGTTATAAGGGAAGAGCAAGCCAACAAAGAAATAATGATGGGTTCTCAACAAACCCTGAAAAAAATGATGGGAAATAATCGGAAGCCTCCTAAAGCTATTGGAAATGGCATGCCCATAAAGGGGGCTACTCTAAACCCCTTAAATAATTTCAATAGTCTCTTGGAATAGCAAGGGGTTGGGCAATGACCCCAAAGTAATTGTAGTAAAAGATTTGATAAAAGTAGAAAAAAACAATTGTTATTTGGATCTAGGAGACAAAAATGAAATCAAGAGGCAATGAAAATTTTAAAGTGTATTTGGAGAAATAGTGAAGGAATAGAGAAATATTCGCGAGGAACATCTAGAGGTTTATGCACACTATGGAATGAATAGGAGGTAAGTTTGGAATTTGATTATCAAACCCCACATTGGATTCTAACCCACTTTGGTCAAATTATTTATTTGTTGAATATATTTATGTATGTCAACTATACGGAAAAAAAGAGGCTTGCTAGAGATTCATTCTTAATTTGAAATAAAAGGAAGTGGCTAAGAATTGCAACTTAGCTGGGGATTTCAATGTTGAGATTGAAAAAAAGGGGGGAAGCATCGTCTAGGATCCCTTTAATGAGAGGATGGAAGAGTTGATAAATGATTGGGATCTTGTAAATATTGAGTCGATACATGGAATATTCACATGGACCAATAAAAGAATCAGAAAGGGGCACATTGTGGCAAGATTAGAATACTTCTTAGTGAATAGCAATCTCCTTTTCCAAAATCAACCTATGAATTTCAAAATTCTCCCGACAAGTAATCTGAATCATAAGTCAATCTCACTAATTCTGCAAGAAAATATAGATTATGGACCAATGCCTTTTAGGTATAACCCTCTATGGATTCAGAATGAAAAGGTGGTGGAAGTCGTTAAAAAAAGGTGGAAAACAAGGATCCCAAGTACCCAAGTTATATTTGGGAGCAAAATCTTAAATTGGTTAAGGGATTGCTAAAGGATTGGGCCAAAGACAACTTCGTTTCCCCAATCGCTAAAAAGGAAACAATAAGAGCCCAGCTTGAAAAATTGTAGAATGAAATGGATCATATAGAAATCACTCCCCAAGTTCAAGAAGAGGAATCAAAATTGTAGTTGCAACTAAATAGGGAAATGAAACTAGAAAAAGAGCATTGGCATTTAAAGTCTTCCGACTTGTGGCTAAAGGCGGGTGATCAGAGAACCAACTTCTTCCACAAGCAAGCCAATGCGATATTGTCAATGAATAATGTTAGGGAGATAACTTTGGAAGATGACACCAAAATTACAAAGTATGGGGAAATAGAAGAGGCAATAAAGTGATATTTCAAAAATATTTATACTCAACAAAGAGAGACCGTCATTAAAAATGTGGAAGAGATGCTCGAACATATCCTGAATTTGATCACAAATGAGGAGAACACGAATATTTCAAGACCAATTGAGGAGGTAGAAGTTAGGAGGGTGATTTGGGGCTTGGAACCAAACAAATATCTAGGCTCGGATGGGTTCCCTATTTCTTTCTATTGGCACTTTTGGGACCTCATTAAGAAAGATCTTTGCAGAACGCTAAAGTATGCTCAAAAATCATGTAAGCTAGGGGGTAATATCAATTCCTCCTTTCCAGACCTTATCCCGAAGGAAGTCAATCCTTCGTCCTTTGCCTAATTTAGACCAATATCCCTATGTAATGTCTCATATAATATTATGACTAAGATCATTGCTTTCAGATTAATTTTATGCCCAA
Organism: Picea sitchensis; assembly: GCA_010110895.2. NCBI lineage: Eukaryota > Viridiplantae > Streptophyta > Pinopsida > Pinales > Pinaceae > Picea > Picea sitchensis. Next base: position 114,631 of record SNQJ01S0047527.1, on the reverse strand, counting down.
GATTATCTCTGCTAACCAAAGTGTTTTTTGCAACATCAGATTTTTTTTTATAATATTGTATTAGTCCCAGGAGGCCATTCACTCCAATCAAGTAGCAGGGGAAAAAGGATTGGTAATCAAGCTAGACATCACAAACATGTTTGATAGAGTAAGGTATTATTTCCTCTTTCAGGTAATGAAAAAATATGGGTTTAGTTCAGAATTTATTTAGTGGATTGCTTTATGTATTAAATCTCCTTGGATCGCTCCTCTCCTCAATGGCTAACCCACAACCTTTTTCTAGAGCAGTCGTAGTTTGTGACAAGGTTGTCCCTTATCATCCTTGTTGTTCATCCTGATGGTAGAGTCTTTTAAGTCATAAGTTAGAATCTGAAAGAGAGATGGGTAATCTCCACAGGGTGCAGATTGTTAAAGGTTTAGAAGAAAATAATCATTCCCAGTTCGTTGACGACACATTGTTGATGGGCGATGCCTCCACAATCATCATTGCAAGGTTCAATAAAATTATGGATTATTTTTTATATTCCTTTGGAGGGGCTCTTAAAAAAAGGAAATGTCAAATATATGGATGGAATAGCAGAAATCAAGAAATGAAAGGTGCATTCATGATTCTCCAGTTTTATTTAGAAAATCGATGGACAACCTTTAAGTATTTGAGCATTCCCATTTACCTGAAATATTCGTCATCAAAAGACTGGAAATTCTCCATCAATTTTCTTAAATGGGAGGCACAATGGCTCAATCCAGCAGGCATAGTTGTCCTAATCAAGGCAATTTTATCACCTCTTCCATTGTACCAGTGTTCGGCAGCACTGTCACCTCAAAGGGTATTGAACCAAATCTCAATGCAGATAAGAAAAATATTATTGCATGGGGGCAAGTCAAATGAGAAAACAATCCACTTGGTAAAATGGAATGTGGTTAGAAACCCAAGGGATCGAGGAGACCTAGAAATGAGGTATCCAACCCTTTTGAACTTAGCAATGGGGGTAAAGTTGTTGTGGAGAATGATCTCAGAGAAATAAGAGTGGTGGAAGAAATAATTTAGAGGTTCCAAACTAAGATGTGTGGAATGACCACTGAGAGAGGTTTTCGAATACAAAAACTATTAAAGAAATCTATATTGGTCATCTTGAAAAAACTTACCTCGGTACCAAGGAATGGGAAAAGAATAAGGATCTCAGAAGATAGCATTTTTGAAAATCCATTGCTGTCTCAAATATGAGACTTGGCTCCTCTGCAGTACTAGATGAAAAGGGAGAATCAAATAACGTTGTATGACATATCCAAATGGGACGAAGGCTCGGGAAACTAGGTGGGTTGGAACCTTGGTGATTTACCAGCTCACCTAGAACCTTTATAAAAAATTTCCCTCCAAGAAATGCCAAGGTGTGTGCCTATGAACAAATATGAGAAGGATCAGAGGGGATGGGGGGATTCATTTTACTCGGAGAAGGTGGATATATATCTTTGCTTGAGTCCATCCCTCCCCAACCTAAGAATCCAATGCAGAGGAAAATATGGTCTAGCATAGGCTTGCCAAAAAATAATATATTTAGCTGGACAATGGCCCACGGGAAGATTCTCACAACAGAGAACTTGAAGAAAAGAGGAATTCCAAGCCCATCCTGGTGTGTAATGTGCAGTGCATAGGTGGAAACCATTAATCACTTATTCATTGATTGAAAATATGCTAAGGATGTAAGGGATTATGTTTTTCAGGGAATTCCTAACAAAATTCGGCAACCCCAAAGCTGTATTGAATTACTCTTCCAATAGCCGAGCAGGTATCAAGGATCGCTAGTCCACAATCCCAAATTTGCAAAAATATGGGATGAATTGCCCAAGTTTGTATGCTGGCAAATATAGTTGGACATGAACAAAAAAATATTCAATGAAGAATCTAGCAAACCAATACATACAACAACCAAAGCTACTTCGTTATTGGTTGAGAATATGAATCATAAGATTAAGGTCAGGGATCATGAATTGGACAAGGAGGAATAAATCTAGGTGAGACATGCAAAACTTGCTCCAAATGACTCTTCTGGTAAGATTCACAAAAAACCAATACGAAAAAATTGGATGATAAGAATGCAGTCACTAGAGTACCTTGACTGGAAGGTACATCAGTCTGATCATATGTTTATTTTCGATGGAGCCTCCAAGAACAACACATGGATGGAAGGAGCGAGGGGGATAATCCGATATCGTGAAGAAACTGAAGTAGTGAATTATTCATGGGGCCTAGGGAATGTGTCAAATAACTTGGACGAAGTCTATGCGGTAGTGTGTGGGCTTAGCATGGCTAAGGAGGAAAGTATATCAAATTTGATAGTGTTTGGAGACTCGTTGTTGGTAATTCAAGCAATAAATGAGAAAGGTTGTCCATCTGATAACAAGCTTAACATGATTCTGAGAAGCATCAAACGTCTCATTCAATTCTTTGATCAAATTCAGTTTTTCCACGTCAAGAGGGAGCTCAACACAGAAGCTAGTCATTGGAAAAAAATATATATATATATACCACAAATCTCTTTGTGCAAAAATGGGGTTCCTCGCCCTTTATAAATTCCATAAGTTTAATAGGTTGGAGAAAAAAAATTGTATTTTTAATCAACCACAAGGTCATAAAAGGGGGTTATGCCCACCCTTGGAGATGGGTAAGAAAATGTTGGCTCAGTTTTCAATTCGCATTTAGTCTAATGTACCAGCTGGTGGGCTCAAAGGGACAATAGGCTGGTGGTTTCCTCTGCTCCCATACTCCAACCATCATCTTGTGCAAGCATGTAATAACTTCACTTTTTGGTGAATTTGGAAGGATATTGGATAATGGTCCATCAAGTGCACTTTTGCCACGTGGTATTCAGGGAGGGAGTCATGGTAGAATTTTGATCCAACGTCTCAAGAGAAAGGGGAGTGTAGTGGGAGCCTAGTGGGAGTTTAGAGATTTATTCAAGAGGGTCAAAGTGGAATTGGGTAGAGCCTTTCCTGGGTGTCTCTACGTCAATGCTCGTAATCTATGCTCTTATCTCCATGCAAGTTCTAGGGTCGAATTCAAGTTTGTTTGTTGTTTTTTGTGTTGGGTATTTGAATGATGGAGAACGCCATTGCTTTTTCTTCTACCTTTTCATTCTAGTTTATCAAGAGTTGAGCTTCAATAGAGCTCAGGTGTGCAGGGTCATTAATTGGTCTTAGAAAAATGGACAATACCAAACTCAAGGACATCTGAATGTTTTTGAAGCGTCGTGAAGAAATCATCCAGGACAACAGTTGGGCCATGATGCTAGTCTCTACAAAGTTGGAAGAGTTAGAAAAGGTGAGCATCTCTCACACTGCCAATGTTTCGGCCCTTATCAATTATCAACAACAAAGAGTGGATTCTTTGGAGACGAAATGTGGCAGACTACGTTCTTTGGTTGCAATAGTGCACCTAAACTCTCTATCGTTGGCATCTAACAACCTAGGAGATGGACTTCAAGGTATCAAAGATGAAGACAATATCATCCAAATCAAAGACCCAATGGACATAAAGGAACCAGATCACACCATCTCAGTCAAAGAAGAAGAAGAACAATGTAGTGTCCATACTTGATTTCATGTATGTTTTTTAAAACTGTATGTATTTTGAGTCAATGTATCAGGGTAAATTCTAGTGGCATCACCTGGAAATCTGGTGTAAAATCAAATATTATTGATAGTATAATATGTATACGAAATAGGTATGTGGAAGCTCCTCTTTTTCGGACAATTTTTTATGTACTTTTGAGTTGCATCCTAGGCACAACCTCCCTTTATAATATATAAAAAACATTTTTATTTTAGTTAAAAAAAAACTACAAATGTGAGATTGTTTTTGAAGGAATGCTTTAACACCTTTAAGATCCCTATCATCTTTTAGTTTAGCAAGAGTCCCCACTAAGCCCTCTACTAAAACGATTAAAATGTAAGGGGTATAGTGGATGTCCTTGCTTAGTGCCCCATCTTGGGTTGAAGGGGGTAGTTGCAGGTCCATTAACAAGATTGAATAAAAGGCCATAGAGCTAACATCCATGAACCTAGATGATCCAAGTTTCACAAAACCCAAAATTTTCTAACATCTCAATAATATAGTCCCAATTAAGTCAATCATACGTCGTAAATTCCCAATTTAATCAGCATACCACTTGTTTTTCCCTCTACTCTTTTGAGATATGTTTGCCCATGATAGAGTTTAATTTATTATCCACCAACGTAGATCCATCTTAACCTTGGATCGATCAAGCATCGAGAGGGATTAAATCTCTCAAGGTGCAAACCTCTTTTAAAGTGAAAAACTTGAGGAAAGGTTAAAGGTTTGCACCTCAAGAGATTTGATCCCTCTCGATGCTTGATAGATTCGAGGTTAAGATAGACCTACAATGGTTTTAGTTGTGGGTGGACACACTAATACTGTAAATGATCAACATCATGTATATGTATGTCAAAGATTAAATTATGAATACACTCATTATGTTATAAACAAGAAGTACCAACCCAAAAAAAATAGTTGCATTGATTTGAGCAATGATATAATGGATATAAATCAAATAATTGCATTGATTTTGGCAATGATATAATGCAAAACATTAAAGTGTATTGATTAAAGTGATAATACAATGGGAAATGATTTAAAGTAATCAGTGGAATCATTTCAACAATGACATAACAAATAGTTGCATCGATTTCAACAATGATATAAAGAAATATGAAATGATATATTTATTTTAGTGATAATACAAAGAAAATCGATTTAAAGAAAGCAAGTAGTTGCATTGGTTTTAGTGATTACCTAATGCAAAATAATATAGTACTACCATGTCAATATTAATAGTAGCTTTCTTCAATGTCAATTTTTATGACTGATGAATTGTTAAGCTCCAAGCAAGTTTCAAAGGAAGATGATTTTTATTACCTCTTTCAATAAGCATAATAGGAAGTCTTTGGAGGAATTATATTTCTATTACATTGAATCATTTTTTATTGCATTATAAATGAAATCAATGCACTCTAATATTTTTCATTATATCATTTTTTTTGTAAGTAAAAGAGATTTTATTACTTTAAATAAACATCATGTCAATACATTGTTCAGAGTCTTCCACCTGTTTTGCCACATGCATGGAAACCAAAATAGGTGGCCTGCGAGAAAATATAGACGTCGTTATTTCCAGAAAACAAGACGTAGTTATTTACAGAAACCAAGGTTTTAACAAAACTAAAATTGATTGTAACTGATTCATGTGGAACAAAATGAAAGAACAACTAGAGGTGTAGCGAACCCTAGCGTCCTTCATTGTTGTAAGTGAAAACAAACAGTTGGTTGCAAGTTGGGAAGTGCTTCTAAGTTGATGCATCGGACATAGATTCGAATAGGAGGTCCATGCGGCTACTGAGGATGCTCTGATTGTGGAATTGGTCCTTCAGGGTCGGACACATCTCGAAGATCAGCTGAAGGTGGTCATCCAAAAAATGGTATGGGTTGAGAAAGGGTTGCTCAACGCTCCCAACCAGTTCCTCATGAGGAACTGCGGCTGCATAAAAATCTGTTGGTGGAGTCTCTTACATGGCCAACCCGTGGGTGGAATTTTGTGCTATTCAATCTGTCAAACAACTGTGGGGGATTTCTTCCTCAACCACACAACCACCTAGCTCCATTGTGGGGTGAGCCGAGGGGTTGGTAATGTTGAAAGGCTCTGGAGAAGATTCGACGGTTTCCAAACCAAAAGGAGGAATTTCTTCCTCAATTGGGCATCTCCCAGAATCGAGCATGGTGTTGGAGAGGTGAGGAGGTGACTTTGAGACACTAAGAGGAGGCTGAGGAATCTCGAGCCAATTTTGGTCGGTGCGGGAGGGGTTAAAAGATATGGTAGGTGGATTAGAGGGTTGTGAGGGGTCTGGGAAATTACATCAGGCTATGAAGTTGTAATAAGTTGGCCCTCGTTTGGGCTTACCTCTCTCTCTCGGCATGATGGAGTTACAACATAGAAGGGGGCAGAGAGGTAAACTGGGATTTTGGTCCAGCAAAGAGCAGGATAGGGGCACGACGTAGGTGAGGAATAGACTAAAAATGGACACCAGTAGGGGGATGGAAGCCTCTGAACGGAGAACAGAATGTCTGTGGCAAAAGAAAATGAGAGCCAAAGAAAAATGTGGAATGCAGAGGAAAGTATGGTCTACCATAGGCTTGCCGAAAAATAATATATTCAGTTGGACAATGTCCCACAGGAATATCCTCACAACAAAGAACCTGAAGAAAAGAGGAATTCTAGGCCCATCTTGGTGTGTAATGTGAAGTGCATAGGTGGAAACCATTAATCCCTTATTCATTGATTGCAAATATGCTAAGGATGTAAGGGATTATGTTCTTTAGGGAATTCCTACAAAATTCGGCAACCCCAAAGATGTATTGAATTACTCTTTCAATAGTCGAGCAAGTATCAAGGATCGTTAGTCCACAATCCCAAATTTGCAAAATTATCGGATGAATTGCTCAAGTTTGTATGTTGGAAAATATGGTTGGACAGGAACAAAAAAATATTCAATGAAGAATCTAGCAAACCAATACATACAACAACCAAAGCTACTTCATTATTGGTTGAGAATATGAATCAAAAGATTAAGTTCGGGGATCATGAATTGGACAAGGAGGAAGAAATCTAGGTGAGACATGCAAAACTTGCTCCAAATGACTCTTCTGGTAAGATTCACAACAAACCAATACGAAAAAATTGTGTGATAAGAATGGAGTCGCTAGAGTACCTTGACTAGAAGGTACTTCAGTATGATCATATGTTTATTTTCGATGGAGCCTCCAAGAAAAACACGTGGGTGGCAGGGGCGAGGGGGATAATCCAAGATCGTGAAGGAAATGAAGTAGTGAATTATGTATGGGGCCTAGGGAATGTGTAAAATAACTTGGACGAAGTCTATGTGGCAATGTGTTGGCTTAGCATGGCTAAGGAGGAAAGAATATCAAATTTGATAGTGTTTGGAGACTCATTGGTTGTAATTCAAGAAATAAATTAGTAAGGTTGTCCATCTGATAACAAGCTTAACATGATTCTGAGAAGCATCAAACGTCTCGTTCAATCCTTTGATCAAGTTCAGTTTTTCCATGTCAAGAGGGAGCTCAACACAGAAGCTAGTCATTAGGGAAAAAAAATCCAAAAATCTACCACAAAGATCTTTGTGAAAAAATGGGGTTCCTCGCCCTTTATAAATTCCATAAGTTTAATAGGTTGGAGAAAAAAACTTGTATTTTTAATCAACCACAATGTCATAAAAGGGGGTTATGCCTACCCTTGGAGATGGGTAAGCAAGTGTTGGCTCAATTTTAAATTTGCATTTAGTCTAATGTACCAACTGGTGGTTTCCCTTGGTCCCATACTCCAACCATCATCTTGTGCGAGCCTGTAATAACTTCACTTGTTGGTGAATTTGGAAGGAAATTGGATAATGGTCCATCAAGTGCATTTTTGTCATGTGGTATTCAGGGAGGGAGTCATGGTAGAATTTCGATCCAACATCTCAAGAGAAAGGGGAGTGTAGTGGGAGCCTAGTGGGAGTTCACAGATTTATGCAAGAGGGTCAAAGTGGAATTAGGTAGTGCCTTTCCTGGGTGGCTCTATGTCAATGTTGGTAATCTATGCTCGTATCTCCATGCAAGTTCTAGGGTTGAATTCAGGTTTGTTTGTTGTTTTTTGTGTTGGGTATTTGAATGGTGGAGAACGCCATTGCTTTTTCTTGTCCCTTTTCAATCTAGTTTATCAAGAGTCGAGCTTCAAAAGAGCTCAGGTGTGCAGGGTCATGAATTGGTCTTAGAAAAATGGAAATACTGAACTCAAGGACATCTAAATGTTTTTGAAGCATCGTGACGAAATCATCCAGGCCAATAGTCGGGCCATGATGCTAGTCTCTACAAATTTGGAAGAGTTGGAAAAGGTGATCATCTCTAACACTACTAATGTTTCGGCCCTTATCAATCATCAGCAATAAAGAGTGGATTCTTTGGAGATGAAATGTGGCGGACTACGTTATTTGGTTGCAATAGTGCACCTAAACTCTCTATCGTTGGCATCTAACAACCTGGGAGATGGACTTCAAGGTATCAGGGAGGAAGACATTATCATCCAAATCAGAGACCCAATGGACATCAAGGAACTAGATCCCATCATCTCAGTCAAAGAAGAAGAAGAACAATGTAGTGTCCATACTTGATTTCATGTATGTTTTTTAAAACTGTATGTATTTTGAGTCAATGTATTAAGGTAACTGCAAGTGGGATCACCTGGAAATCTGGTGTAAAATCAAATATTCTTGATAGTATAATATGTATATGAAATAGGTATGTGGAAGCTCCTCTTTTTCGGACAAATGTTTATGTACTTTTGAGCTGCATCCCAGGCACAACCCCCCTTTATAATATATAAAAAACATTTATATTTCGGTTTAAAAAAAAACTACAAATGTGAGATTGATTTTGAAGGAATGATTTAACACCTTTAAGATCCCTATCATCTTTTGGTTTAGCAAAAGTCCCCACTAAGCCCTCTGCTAACATGATTAAAATGTAAGGGATATAGTGGATTTCCTTGCTTAATGCCCCATCTTGGGTTGAAGGGGTTAGTTTCAGGTCCATTAACAAGATTGAATAAAAGGCCACAGAGCTAACATCCATGAACCTAGATGATCCAAGTTTCACAAAACCCAAAATTTTCTAGCATCTTAATAATATAGTCCCAATTAAGTCAATCATACGTCGTAAATTCCCAATTTAATCCGCATACCACTTGTTTTTCCCTCTACTCTTTTGAGATATGTTTGCCCGTGATAGAGTTTAATTTATTATCCACCATCGTAGATCCATTTTAACCTTGGATCGATCAAGCACTGAGAGGGATTAAATATCTCAAGGTGCAAACCTCTTTTAGAGTGAGAAACTTGAGGAAAGGTTAAAGGTTTTCACCTCAAGAGATTTGATCCCTCCGAGTGCTTGATAGATTCGGGGTTAAGATAGACCTACAATGGTTTCAGTTGTGGGTGGACAGACTAATATTGTAAATGATCAACATCATGTATATGTATGTCCAATATTAAATTATGAATACACTCATTATGTTATAAACAAGAAGTATCAACCCAAAAAGAATAGTTGCATTGATTTGAGCAATGATATAATGGATATAAATCAAATAATTGCATTGATTTTGGCAATGATATAATGCAAAACATTAAATGTATTGATTAAAGTGATAATACAATGGAAAATGATTTAAAGTAGTCAATTGAATCATTTTAACAATGACATAACAAATAGTTGCATCGATTTCAACAATGATATAAAGAAATATGAAATGATATATTTATTTTAGTGATAATACAAAGAAAATTGTTTTAAAGAAAGCAAGTAGTTGCATTGGTTTCAGTGACGACCTACTGCAAAATAATATAGTACTACCATGTCAATATTAATAGTAGATTTCTTCAATGTCAATTTTTATGACTTATGAATTGTTAAGCTCCAAGCAAGTTTCAAAGGAAGATGATTTTTATTACCTCTTTCCATAGGCATAATAGGAAATCTTTGGAGGAATTATATTTCTACTGCACTGAATCATTTTTTATTGCAATATAAATGAAATCAATGCACTCTAATATTTTTCATTATATCATTTTTTTTTGTAAGTAAAAGAGATTGTATTACCTTAAAGAAACATCATGTCAATACATTGTTCAGAGTCTTCCACCTGTTCTGCCACATGCATGGAAACCAGAACAGGTGGCCTGTAAGAAAATATAGACGTGGCTATTTCTAGAAACCAAGACATAGCTATTTCCAGAAACGAAGGCTTTAACAAAAACAAAATTGATTGTAACTGATTCATGTGGAACAAAATGAAAGAACAACTAAAGGTGTAGCAAACCTGAGCATCCTTCATTGTTGTAAGCGAAAACGAACAGTTGGCTGCAAGTCGGAAAGCGCTTCTAAGTCGATGCATTGGACAGGGATTCGAACAGGAGGTCCATGTGGATACTAAGGATGATTTGATTGTGGAGTTGGTCCTCCAGGGTCCGTCGTGTATCGAAGATCAGTTGAATATGGTCATCCAAAAAACGGTATGGGTTGATCAAGGGTTGCTTAGCGCTCCCAACCAGTTCCTCATGAGAAACTGTGGCTGCATAAAAATCTGTTGGTGGAGTCTCTTACATGGCCAACCCATGGGTGGTATTTTTTTCTATCCAATCTATCAACAAGTTGGGGGGGATTTCTTCCTCAACCACACAATCGCCTGGATCCATTATGGGGCGATCTGGGGGGCTAGTGATGTTGAAAGGATCTTGAGAAGATTCAACAGTTTCCAACCCAAAAGGAGGAATTTCTTCCTCAATTGGGCAGCTCCCGGATTCGAGCATGATGTCAGAGAGGTGAGGAGGTGACTTTGAGACGCTGAGAGGAGGATGAGGAATCTCAAGCCAATTTTGGTCGGTGCGAGAGGGGTTAGCAGAGCTGGTAGGCAGATTAGAGGGTTGTGAGGGGTCTGGGCAATTACATCGGGCTATGAAGTAGTAATAATCCATCCCTCGTTTGGTCCTACCTCACTCTCTCAACATGGTGTAGTTACAGCGTAGAAGGGGGCAAAGAGGTAAACTAGAATTCAGATCTAGTGAAGTGCAGCCTAGGGGCATGACGTAGGTGAGGAATAGACTAAAAATGGACACCAGTAGGGGGATGTAAACCTTTGAATAGAGAACAGAGTGTCCTCGGCAAAAGAAAATGAGATCTAAAGGAAAATATGGAATGCGGAGAATGCATGTGAGAGCTTACCTTATGTTGTTACCTAGGTCTGCACCCCTGCCCTTTTTTTCTTTCACCCTATCCATCCATCAAGGTTGAGTTTTGTTGTTGTTTGTTTAGCCTGTCCTCCATTTTCATTTTTTATGGCCCCTGTCTACTTTTGTGTTTTGCACCATCGATTTTTATTTCTTGAGTGAGGATCACATGTTATGGTTTGAAATTGGAATACTCGTCATCATAAGTTATCACTAACAGAGCATACAACAGGTCCACCTTAGTATTTCTGTGTGCGAGAGATGGCCAAGATCAACGAATCTAGTGGACAACGCAGTAAGCTTCCACAAAAATTGCATCCAATCAGATCATGCCATTCAGGCTCGGGACGCACGTTGTGACAATATCGATCTTCAATGGTGAAGATCTGAACACCATCTCCAGATCAACGGTTCCATGGGGTTCGAGTAAAAAGAATGAAGATATGACATCTTTTCACGGAGCGTCTAAATCCCACGCTTATCTCCATCGGTGGCATATTCCATCTCCATATCAACAGTCCTCGTTGTATTTCGAACCCCCCCCCGTGACCATTCTACCTTTAACAGGGGAGGGGGGTCTGGGATGGCGGTTTCCCCACCACGGGTCCTACCCCCCCCCTCCCCCGCTCTCTAATCCGCTTACTACCTACCCCAACCCTTCTGGAATCCTGTCGGATTGCCTCTCGATACCTCCCCTCTCACTGCAAGCCATCTATCCTCCCCTCACCTCCACTCACCACTACCACTCCTCCTCTCCTCACGACACATCTCCCACTCACACTCCACTCTCCATCCACCTATACACTCACACTCTCGATACCTTCCTCGCATCACCTCTCACCACTTGCCACTTGCCCACTCATATTGTCTCCCTATTGGACGCCTGCCTCCATGTCCGCCTCTTCACAACCAGTTACAGGTGGCAATTAGCGGGGTCAACACAACAGTCATCTCCAGTGGCCTCAGACAGCTCACAGGCGTGCCAATGCTCGACATGTCACTGATGTCTGCCACTCTGAGTCTATTTATTCCAACTCAACTCATCCAACACATGCATCAACTATGTCTCAGAGACAGTAGTAGTTTTAGTTGATCAATTCCAACAATTTCTTAGATTAGATTAAAGAGTTGTCTTTTGTGTGTGATAAGAACCACTTTTTGTTGGTTAAGTCCAGTGTGGGGTTCACATGTTGAACTCCATGGAATGTCAGTTGGATTAATGATTTTGTCTTACATTCAATAAATTAGAATTAGGTCAAAGTCCCCTAATGACGAGAACCTTTGCAACTCAGTTAAATAGGGAGTTTTTGGATGTTTTAAAGGGTTAGATTTTGGGAGAGGAAATCAATATATCAGCTTGACTTTACTTGTTCTTCATATGGATAAAAGTCTCTACCTGGTGAACAAGATTTTGATGACAGTGTTTGTTTTCTAATCTATCACCGTGTTTCTTATCATGAGTGCCATCTTGATTTGTGCTAAGTGATTTTCTTTCCTTTTCAGCTATTGTATAACTTGGCTTTATTAACATGCAACCTATGATTACAGCTATGTCTTGATGAATCCTTGTTTTTATTGCAACCTGTGGGAGTGATTGTGTTCTGATACATGTTTCATGCTTGAAATAATATTTTATGCATCAAACTTATTGCAGCAAATTACTCATTGAGTGGTGTGTTGTTGCCTTTATTTTACCTCTCTTTTTCATTGTCTGTCATTAGTGTGCCACCATCCAAGGAGGACCCTCATCCTTGTCTATTTCAAAACCCAACCTTGAGCTTGTATTGGTAAAACTAACCCTCTAACTGACCCACAAAAGACAAAGAATAATCATTTTAAACTGATAGTTGGCCTAGCTCTGCCCTTTAGCAGTCAAGTACAGACCTTAGGACCAACATCTTCTGGCATCACTGCTGGGGAACGAAGTAACGAAATATCTTTCCCTGGGAGAACGACATTGATCATCTCTGACCTTTGATGGTGAACAAATATCAGACATGGACAGACTGCCATTTTTCACCTGGAGACTCCATTGAGTACAATTTAAAGAATAAATATTCGCGCCCAGAAAAGGATTCAACAGATCCAAATCTAAAGACAACAAAGCCAAGAAGGCTCATTCTAATCATGAGAAGGATATAGTAGTCTCTGAGCCAGAAAGGAAAATAAGAAAATCCATTGTAGCTCAGATATATACTTCCCCCCTCAAGGGAAAATTTGCACACCAAGAGAATACTTCAAATCATCATCACAAGCAGCTTGAATTTGCTATCCCTGAGAATCATAATTCCAAAGAGGCTCAGACATATCCAACTCCTAATTCAACTTCAGCATCTAGTCCTGCATCCACCCCTGTATCTCCCATAAATTTTCACATTCTTATTGTTCAAGCTATGGTTGTTAACATGATGGATGTCATTATTGTTGCCAGATATGCACCCCTAGTGTTGCCTATGGGCTTACATGCACTCCCAACCACATATTACATGAAATATTTACCAAGGTATAATGGTGAAGGTGAGGTAACTATTGAGGAACATCTGGTAGCCTTTTACAGCTTTGCAGATAACTTTAACATTGATTATGCAGATGTATGGATGAGGTTGTCTGTGCAGAGTTTAGATGGGGAAGTAAGAAAGTGATTCAGGGGTCTTCCTCCAGCCTCTATTGCAGATATTGAGGCGTTGGATGAAAATTTCATAAATAAATGGGTATATAGGAGGGATTATATCTACTGCATCATTGAGTTTGGGGCCCTAAAGATAAATAATGGTGAATCTATTTCAGATTTCACCAAGAGATTCAATAAAATGTATGGTAGAATTACAGATGAGATTAAACCAACTGAAGCCTCTGCCAAGATCACTTATGCCAATGTATTTGATGCAGAGTTATCCCTCCTCGTGAGTAAGATAATATCAACAACATTGTTGTCCATGCAGGAAGCGACCATTGAGGTTGAATCTAATATTTTGGCATCAGATAGATTAAAGACCATATCTGATAAAGATAAGAAAAAATAGAGAGAGGATTCCCCTACCTCCTCTAATTCAGCCACATATGATCCAAAACTTGATGAAATTAACAAAACTTTAAAGGATCTGACTTTTGAAATAGATAACATGAAGTGGAATCTAAACAACCAAATAGATATTTTCAATGGGTTGGTAATAGAAATCAAAATCGATTCAGAAGGCCTAATGATGCCCCTCAGATAATGCAGAGAGAAAGGAGAAATGTTGATAACCAAAGGGTAGCTCCTCCTTTCCAAAACAATCAGATTGAGGAGATGGATGCAGACAATGATGTTGTGGATGATATTGTTGTTCTTTTCAATGAAACAGATTATTATACCATCCATTTAACACAACAAGAATATGAGGTAGCACAACTATCAAATCAGTTTAACAATCGGATAGGGGAGGAGGGAGTTATTCAAGGACAACCCAAGAATAAATATGATTCAAGGACGAGAGAAGGGGCTCCCAAAGCCACTACCTCTAATCAAAACAAACAAGTTGAAGCTCCTCCAAAGACAAATCTAAGTAAAGGTATGTCGTCTAAAACTCAGCCACCTCCATCATCTAAACATGCAGCCCATGAAATAAAAGAAGTTTATAGGCCACCAACCTCTTTCAACCTAGAACATGAGTTGAGCAAAATTAAGATCCTTGTGCCTTTGACAGAATTGATGAAGAATGAACCTTTCAAAAAATCTATCATGAAAGTTTTGCAGCCAACTTCTTCTAGCGTATCTTATGATGTAATAAGTTTGCAGGATGAAAACCCAACCATTATTGTGGGTCCACACATTGAGGATGGATCTGATGCTTCTCCTCCATTCTATATGTCTTTGAATTTCCATGATAATATCTTGCATAACTGTCTTATGGACTCAGGAGCCTCTCACAATGTCATGCCCAAAGTTGTTATGGAAGAGCTAGGTCTAGAGATCACCAAACCTTACCAAGACATGTACTCCTTTGATTCTAAGAAAGTAAAATGTCTCGGATTGATAAAGGATATGGTGGTTTCTTTGGCACAGATACCCATGAAGAGTGTAGTGATGGACATTGTGGTGGCAGACATTCCCCCAAAGTTTGGTATGCTCTTATCCAGAACTTGGGCTAAGAAGGTTGGAGGATCATTGCAAATGGACCTCACTTATGCCACCATCCCTGTGTTTGGAGGACAACATAGGAGGCTATACAAAGAGATAAGGTTAGCCTACATTTTTAGTGACCATCATAACCCAAGCAATCACCCAATTTATGTTGTTGAGGATGAGATTGGATCATTTGTCTTTCATTCAAATGATGATGAACCTGAAATATTAGTTATCCCATTAAAATATCAGCCACTAACAAGTCAGCAAAACAAAGTATGGAAGATGTATTTTGATGGATCTTCATCAAAGGAAGGATCAGGTGCAGGTATACTCCTCATTTCCCCTTCAGAAGAGGTAATCACACTCTCTTATAAGCTGGAGTTTGAAACTTCTAATAATATAGCTGAATATGAAGCTCTGGTACTGGGATTGAGGGTTGCCAAAGACATGGCCATTGATTGTCTAGCAGTTTTTGGTGATTCTGAGTTAATCATCAATCAAGTAAAGAACATTTACCAAGCTAAACAACAGAGGCTTAATAAATACAGAAACAAGGTATGGGATCTGATCGATAATATATTTCTTTCATTTAACATATCTTTCATTCGCAGAGAACATAATTAGAAGGCAGATTCTCTGACCTTATCTGCCATCACTTTCAAGACTCCCATTGGCCCAAATATCAAATATCAGGTAGAGACCAGGCATAAAATAACCATACCAGACAACATTAAGCACTGACAAGTCTTAAGTGATGATCTAGAGATAAAGAGATTTCTACACACCATTGATGAATTCTCCAATATCTCAATTGATCAAGAAAATCAAGAAGGTGAAAATGAGGAATTAGAAGATCAACAAACATCTCATCTATTGAAGATAGTAGTTGGTCATGATATTGTGGAGCTGAAAACCAATCACATTCCAAGAGGACTAGTGCCATTGGAAAGGTTGTTTGATAGTAATGATGTTTACAAAGGAGTTGTCATGAAGAATCAAGAAGAAGAGATAACACATTGCAATATTGGGACCACTGAGAATCCCAAGATCATCAAGTTGCCCAAAGCGATAGTTGCAAAACAAAAGGGAAGGTATGCCAGTCTCATAAAAAAAAATTGTTGATGTTTTTGCATAGTCTTACAAAGATTTGAAGACATTTGACACTAACATCATCCAGCACAAGATCCCTCTAAAGGCTGGCTCCAAGCCATTTAGACAGAAGATTCGGCAATTTAATCCCATGTTAATGTCCATAATTGAGAAAGAGTTGAAAAGAATGTTGGATGCCAAGATTATTGTACCATTGAGGTACTCAAACTTGGTGGCCAACTTAGTACCTATAAGGAAGAAAAATGGGGAGATACGCTTGTGCGTTGATTTCACAAATCTCAACAAGTGTTCTTTGAAGGACAATTACCCCCTCCCCAAGATGGATCATATTTTACAGAGGGTGGTAGGTGCACACATAATTTACTTGTTAGATGGATACGTTGGTTATAACCAAGTAGTAGTGTGTGAGGAAGATAAATAAAAAACAACATTCACCACCCCATGGGGAACATTCATGTATGGAAAGATTCCCTTTGGGTTGATGAACGCAGGGGCCACTTTCAGAGGGCCATGGACATAGCTTTTGTGGGGGGAAAAGACAGATTTATGGTCATTTACTTGGATGAGATAACCATTTTATCCAAGTATGGTGATGAACATTTGCAGCATTTGGAGCAAGTTTTCAAGAAATGCAGGGGTTATGGAATATCCCTGAATCTTGGGAAGTCTCACTTTTCCATGCCAGAAGGAAATCTCCTAGGCCACATCATATCAGCGAGAGGTATAAAAATTGATCCAAAGAGGGTTTGTGCCATTCAAGAGATTGAGATCCCCATAAATAAAAAGGATGTCCAGTCTTTCATTGGTAATATAAACTTCCTCGGACGTTTTGTGCCAAATTTTGTTGAAATTCTGAAGCCTATTTGTAATGTCCCCACTTTGGGACATCATCACAGGGCAGAGATTTATGATGACCAGAGTAGCCAGATGGGTGCTAGAGCGAGTACAAGGGTATTTGAGAGGCATTGTGGGGTCCATCTTGCATTGATGATCATATTCCATCATTATGAGCCATTCCGCACAGGTTGGCTTTGGTTTCGTTGCATTCCGACAATTTCCATGATTTTGACTATTTTGAGCTATAAGTCAATGGAATTCACTAAAGAGGTCATTTTGGGCACATTACTTGACGGAACCTCTCAGTGTAATAGCTCATTGGAATAGGGAGGAGCAACACTATAGGATGGGATGGCTAGAAGTGACTTTCAATGGCCAGGGAAGCCACAAGGAGAGATAAGGATCTTTTCAAAGGTAAAAAGGTTAATTAAT
>SNQJ01S0047527.1:60361-72541 GCA_010110895.2 Picea sitchensis | reverse complement strand
GTAAAAAAAAAAAATATCTATTATATCATAACCATTTTTTATTATATCATCATTTAAATTGATACACTTTAATGTTTTGCAATACATCATTTTTGAAATCAATACAACTATTTGATTTTTATTCATTATACCATTGTTCAAATCAATGCAACTATTTGGTTTGGGTTGGTACTTCTTATTTATAACATAATGAGTGTATTAATAATTTAATGAATTATGCTATCCAAAGAATTTCCTATTGTAAAGGGCGTAGTCTAAACGTTTTTTTTTACTTTCCTCCAACTATCATCAGAATCCAACAACACAATTGTTGTGAAATCACAACTCTGCAATTTTTTAAATTTATAACCGAATTTTAGAGAAAACCACAACAAGCATTCAAACAATTAAATCTCTCACACATATATTTAAATATCTTTCTTTTTATTTTTCTATTAATATCAAAATCATTATACATAGATGTAACACTCATGTTTCCCCCAGCTTGTAATTAATCGTTAATTATGATTACCATGCTAAGGCATGTGAACGATGTAAATGTATTATTGTTTAGATTTTCAATGACTAACTGTGGGGGTGAAGCCTTGAAGTATTGGCCATGATATTACTAGAGGAAAGAATGGGAAAAACTATAAGAGATGGTTCATTATGTCAAATGACCCCGGATTTCTCCTTGTTGGGAATGATAAACCCCCTTTGGATCCCAAAGAGAGGAATCAATTAATGAAGGAAGGATTGGTGGTTGAATACTCAACCACCCCCATGAATGGAAGCATGATCTAATTGAAGAATGTCAACCCGAAGTACCAAGGGTCTGGCAAACTAGGTTGACCCGAGTTTCCTTCTAACAAAAGGAACATGATAGGTCGAGAACCATCATGGGAAAAGATATACAAAAAAAAGAGAAAAAGAGAAGACATGAAAGAGGAAGAGTGTGTGAGGATCTGCAGAGAGTAGGAGAGACATCATACAAGAGTGCATGCACATAGGGGAATGTGCGACCCGGATGTGCAGAAGGAAAGATAAAGGTCGCGAGTTTGACGTTGAGGAAGCATCTGATAAACCTCGCGGGTTTTCTGTGAAAAAGAGAGGATCTATGAGAGACGACATAAATTTCCCCAGTGATATCATGGCTTGGCACGGGGGTGGCCAGAGCAGTAGAATGATTGCCTCTGAGCCTATGGTTGGGTGGAAAGGTGAACACCCACAGTCAGTTAGTTGGCGGCAACCTGTAATAGATAAGTATTCTCATATCCTGTGTAATTGAACTGTAACTGTGAATTAAAGTTGGATATCTTGTGAATTTTTCAGGGATGTGTATGTTTGCTTGATAATTAGACCATGTCATTTATATTTGCTTGATTGTGTATTTAAGAAAGTAAGGAACTATATGGTTTGTACATGTAAATACTCAATCCCTATAGTGGTTCAAGTTTAAGCAAATGAATTGTGAGTTCGTTGATCTTGGGCATAGTTTCCCGTATGGATGTCAACACTCCCAGTTGTTTTGAGTCCCATGGGAGAAGAAGTATGTTAACCTCAGGAGAAAGAGTGCAAAGTGCGCGCTAGCGCCTAAGTCTTTAACAACTGACAAAGCTCAGGAAGGATAGCGAGATTTAAGTCTTTAACAACTGAGTTCGTTGATCTTGGGCATAGTTTCCCGTATGGTTGTCAACACTCCCAGTTGCTTTGAGTCCCATGGAAGAAGAAGTATGTTAACCTGAGGAGAAAGAGTGCAAAGCGCGTGCTAGCGCCTAAGTCTTTAACAACTGACGAAGCTCAAGAAGGATAGCGAGATTTAAGTCTCGAAATGGAAGATCCTTTCGTTTGGAAGACGAATGGACGAGATCCATTCGGGAGGATCCAAGGTCTGTCGCGATCGTTGGATTTGGAGAAGGAGCACAGGTGTTAACTCCTCGACTCCTTCAGTCTTCGCGAGTTCGACGAATATTGGTATTTGTCGTAAGGGATACTGATCCTTCGAAGTCCTGGAGCCTGAATTTAATCTAGGCCGTAGATCTGAGGATGCTTGGGAACTATTCTAACCGTTGGATCTATGATATAGTCAGCTCGACGTTGACTTCTTCGGGAGGACAGGGGTGTTGTAATGTCAAAACCTCGAAGGCCTGAGTAGCGAAGTAATGTGGACCATGGATATATGGATCCTTCGAGACCCCTCTCGGTCGTTCGATCGAGGGAATGTGTGTGACACGTCGAGAGAACATGGGGATCCACATGTTGAGTGATGGCGTTGCCATGTGTGGAGGACACGTGGCAGGATATTTCGGGTTTCTGGAGGTTTGACACTCCGGAGGAATTTGGACGAGATTCTTCAAAGTGTGAAGACTCCTGAAGTCACAACTAGTGGAGTAAATCTCAGTCGTTGACAGGTAGAGGACGTGTGGTGCCAGATCCTTTAGTCTGAAGAATTGGCACTCTGGGGATTTGAGGTGTGGTGTGTCGATAAGATTTGAATCTCGAAGTGACGAGATTCGTCTATCCGAGGATGCTTCGGTACTTTTCCTAGCCATCATATCTAGGTTGTGGTTAGTCCGGCACTGACCAACTCCAGAAGCAAAGAGGATTTTGCATCGCAAAACACTCGAACGTCAAAGTTACGAATTAACGTAAGTCATATATTCATAGAACTACGTGTATGCATCATGATCGTGATATTGGAGGGTTTGGAAGGTTGTCAAACCGAGGTGATAGGGCATGTTGACGTCACCCAGGGTGACGTGGACCCACGTTTGGCGTGCCACGTGTCACCTCAATTTGTGCAATTTGTAGACCATATATGCCTATTAAAGCGTGACACGTGTCAACCCCTGATGAGGGCATGTGTCACCCTTGGCCCTTGCTATGTGTCCGCCTCTGGTATGTTCCTGCCTGGCCAAAGTGGTTGGTGATGTGACCAGGATTCTGGGAGTCCAGGACTTTGGGACTAAGGGGGTTTGGAGTGTGGTGTCGAGGGTAATCTAGAAGGTTTGGAGTTACGTGGCAGCGTTTCGAAAGTTAGGGAAATAGGAACTTCAGAAGAGTTAGGGTGTATTGTTGTAGAGAGACTGAAGGGCACGAAGTTCGAAGCCACATGGAAAGCTTACAGGACTTCGGGAGTTCGAGACTCCAGGAGGTTTCGTGCATAGATAGAAAAGGGGCACTCAGTGTCGAAGCACTGAACGTCGAACTACCCTTAAGTGTATACCTGAACGAAGAGAAAGATTCAACGTTGGAATTAATGGTGGGTGGATCTCCACCATAGATACAGGAGCGATGGGAGCTCTGGGTCTTCGGGGAATTCTAGATAATATGTACGAGATGGACCCATGTGGACGCTAAGTGGCCCTTGACTATTAACACTCGAAGAACTCTGGAAGGGCCTATATCTCAATTTTGAGCTCGGATTCGAGCATGGCGATAGTGTCTGGAAATCTCTTGACGAGCAGAACGTGATGGACATCCTGGAAAGAGGATGTAACAAGGTTTAGGGAAAACAAAAATTTATGCCATGTCCCTTTAAAGGAGTATTTAGGGGTCGGGTGTGTTACAAATTGGTATCAGAGCATGGAAACAACACTTGGCCTGCTTAGGCTCATGCACGAGTCGCATATAAAAATAGTATTAGAGAACTTTTAGGGGTGACACACTGTCTTTCCCATTCCTAAGAAGCTTAGTTAAACCTCTACTGAAGAAAGGAATGAAGCCTTCTACTATTGATAGATTTTTTGGAAATCTGCATTTATGTTGCTAATGTTTCCAAATAAAGAAGTTGACTTCACTTTGCAATTGTATGTTCTACTGTGCAGTCATAAGATTAGGTTACCAAGGCTAAGATGATACTATTAAGAATATTACTGTCGAACATAAATTATCTACATAAGTTCCTTGAGTAGAAGGATGCAGATTAAAATTTAGTTGGTATCATACCCAATGAGATTGAATCATGTTAGTATGTGGCAAAGGAATCCTATCCTTTCTTGTGTGGAAATGATATCCAATCCTACAGGAGAGGGATTATGCTGACGAGCACTAATAGCAAGACTTGGATGTGAATGGATTGAAAGGATCCGTGGTAGTAATAATTATTGATTTAGTAAAGGATTAAACCTTGTATATATGTATGATCCCTCACGATCAGAGGATTGGTGGAAATGGTGAGGTCAATTTATTTGAATTATAATGAATGAAAATTGTTGTTGGAATGACCCAATAAGCAAGTAAAAAAGAACCCTATAGAATTGATAACAACCTTCATGAAGGTAGAAGTGAAGTGAAAAGAGCAGGTTCAAAAGCTCATGGTTGTGTTAGGGGAGTGTGTGTCTCTATTAACTTAAGGATGTGTCTATGCAAGAGGAATGAGTCTGGTGACCAATCTATGAAAAGGGAGAGCATGTACAACACTCTGGTTTTGAAGGGAACTAAGAAACAAATTTTGCTTCCGGGTACAAGAATTGTTGGGCAATGTTTTTTTAATCAAGCTGATAAATGAAGTTGTAGAAATGTGGAGTGATTGAGTGATAAATCACAGCATCCTCCCTTGCTTGGTGGATATGAAACTAATGTACCAGAATTCATGTGGAATGAAGAGAGTGACCTCCGACCTTGGTTGTTACCGAACAAAAGAAAGAGTTCTAGGTGTAATGGTTAAGATTGATTATGATCTAAAGGTACTATGGAGTTCTGAACAAGAATACTTAGTAAGTAACATACTTCGAAAAAAAAATTGGGCTTTAAGGGAATAGTCCAATTGTTATTAGACATTAAAATTTATTATAAATAAGGTAAAATGGTTAATTAAATGTTGATCCTAAATGTGGTAAAGGAAGTGTCAGGACACTTCTAGATGCACAATGGGTCGAATTGACATCCAGTGGTGGATGGTAGCCATATAGATATGGTTTGGTATTCGTAGTGAGGGGAATCTAGAAAATGATTTCCTTGATCGAAAGGTATGTTGATCAAGACCAGTTGGAAGCTAGATTGGTTTTTTTGTTACCTTGGGCATGGTTATAATTTCTCAGACTATATTTATGAGTGGGAAAATGTTTTAATGGAAGTTGAGGCAAGAGTGTTTTATTGCTAGTTGTTATCATATAGAAAGGGAAACATAGTTATGACTATGTATGTTAAATTGCCAGGTGGATATCATGTAAATGATTGCAAGTTCTCAACTGAGAGGGAAGCTCAATGTTGAGTATCTCTATGGAACTTTTCATGAGAATGGAAGTAAGATCCTTAGGAGAAGGATCTGGAAGTTGATATGTCCATGAAAGACATGGAAAAGGTGAAAGCAATGAGCTTGCATGATGAATGTTTAGCTATGTTTGTATATGTTTGAGTGCATGGGTTTAATGCATTATGAGGCTTCTTGACATAAAGACAAATAATAATACCAATTAGATATGAATGATATTAAAGGTGCAAGTGATGCACCTGTGTGAATATATGCATACAAAAGGCACAATATGACTGCTTTGATAGTGAAATGGGAGGAAATAATTTCACTTGCCAAAGTTTAATGAATACCATGGATGCATGGTTGACTCCATTCTAAAGAATCATGAAATTTCTATTTTGAATGATAGTTTGAGGGGAATGTGTTCCATTCCCTCAGGAAAGACTAATATAAATAGATGAAAGATTAAGGGAGCAAGGATTGTTATGATAAGAGGCAAATGATTATGCCTTTGAATAACACATAAGAATGATTGTGAACAATCATGAGTTAAATGATTTTAATAAAAAGATGTATGTGAGCTGCAAAATATACCTAGGGCAGTTGCACACAAGATTATGATTATGCATATGGTTAAGTACATCATGGATGTAAGTAACAAAACTAAAATATGTGTAGATACATAATTTGGATGCATGACAAATATGCATGTTTATATTCCTTATGGAATATTTGTTTAACATTTGAAGTTAACTCAAGGTTGAGGCCAACATAAATAGTGATGGATATGCAATAAGGAAGTTGCATGCTGGAATGGTTTTGTGTGAAGGAACTGTGTGAGGACTCTGTTAGGAGGACAAAGTCACAACCTTAATGACTACCGAAAATTAAACAGTGAGATACAAGCATATATATATATAAGAATCTTGGATTACATTTTGAAAACATCATGTATGGATAGAAGACTAATAAAGGAATGTTGATCATTCTGACTAACTGAAAACATAATGTGCAGGATGCACAGGTTCATGATCTATTATGAACAAAAAAATTTCTATTAAAGCATGTTGATGTATCCAAAAAGGTTAGGGTAAGGCCTAACCAAGGCTGCCCAGGGAAAAGAGCAGGAAGATCCCAACAGGGAGTAAATTGAAAAAACAAGGAAAGGGAAAAAGGAGGAACAAGCTGTGTAGAAGGAGTTGGAAAAAGGGAAGAACCCTTAACTCTTTTCTTGTTGTGTATTATGTTTTTTCTATAGGATGGGAAAGTTGGTACGCTGACGAAAGTAAATGTTTTGACACCATAGTGAGGGTTGTATTACTGCAGAAACAGTTGAGAACTGTATGCATTGCATTCATGAAAACATTAAGAATGATGTGATGAAGTGCATAGAGATATGCTATGACATATCTGAAAGCTATTTTATTGATTTAAAAGCTATGATACTTGCACTTTTATTTTTACATGACAACTAACATAATTATGATGTATGTCGTGTAGATAGAAATTGGAACTGTTAAGAGAGACACTTGCCAATGATGGACAACCTCAAGTAGATGATGACTATGAGCAGGCTGGTGTGGAAATATTGTTGAAGGGACTTTAGAAGTACCCATGAAGCACCATTGATAAGGTAATATCAGAGAGGGTGTTGGCAACTAGAACATGTATAAAAAGTGTTCATGCCTATGTGACACAAGGTATGAAGGGATTGGAGAAGAATCCCTTCTGAAATGTTTTATTGTCTTAATGCTATGCACAAAATTTTGAAAGGGAGTTGTATTCCATTAATAACCAAGTAGAGTATGATTCAGTAAAAAGAATCTGAGCAATAGAGAGAGAACGTCTATGCCAGTCAAGGATGATTTATAATCCTTGCAAGAAAATACATGAGTAAAGAGTACCATCGTTACAATGACCAATCTAGGGAGATTGGGAATAAAGGTGCTCATAGTTAGCACATTGCATAGAATTGCTTCGAGGAAATGCATGTTTGCATAAAGGGCAGACAATGGATTTTCCATTGAGGAAGGAGGACCTTCCAATATTTAATATCATTATATAGGTGTTAAAGAAAAGCAAATTTGGGTGGACATGAGTGTTGGCGACTTGGTTACTAATAAAGGAAGAATGTTTGGGTGCATTCAAGAGAAACTTTAGTTTCAGGTGCATTGATTTGGGATCATGATCAGTCTATAGTAGGAAGTAAAATTATGCTACAATAATGAACGAGAATGAATAAGCCCTATGGTGAAGAGGTTGGTTAAGCTCCAACACACCATGGCAAGGTGATTGTCATAAAGTGTGGCAAACTTGAAATCAATACAAGGGTGCATTGGGTGTGAATATGGCCATGAATATTGGCACATTGATTAAAGACATTTGATATTTGAATTGCATTTGGAAAATTTAGTATGTTGAAAGGATGCATACGTAAATAATGATATTCTCTTTTGATTTGTATCCTTGAGTAGATGAAAATAACTTGGACTGTTAGTATGCATAGTTTTGAAAATATAGTGTGCATGAAAACTAACAATTTGTTTGGCTGAGGAATGTTGAAATTGCAAGAAGAAAATGGTCTTGGATATGGCAGTGTTGTAAACCATAAGGAAGACCTATTGCTTGATGAGCCAGACTACTATGGGAAGAAAAATCTCATACTTGTGAATCTGGTTCTTGTGTGGAACAGATCTAAAAAACAAATGTGGAATTTGGAAATCTGTGGGTGACAGATTTGGAAGAAAAATCTGAAATTGAAATTAATGATAATATCTCATAATTTCTTTATACCTGTGATACAGGTGAGATGAAAAAGATCTGTCTCGAGAGGATAGGTGAAGGCTTTCAAGATGGAAAGCATGAAAAAGGCTACTGATTGGGACATGAGAACCATGTGGTAAGCCATGATCACCTAGAATATGTTATAATGTGGCAACATAAGCCAGAGGGACACCTCGGCAGAGCAAGTATGAGGGACGCCTCGACTGTAAGGCTCAATGAAGTCTCTGAAATTCTTCTTGTGCAAGAAATATTTGGCAAGGAAAAAAGGATCGCCCAAGGAACTATATAGCAGAGAAGGAAATGTCTGAGCTTGAGCATGGAGGGTGAGTGACCGCAAGGAAGAGGAGACTTTGATTTTTCTTATAAACTATTGATTTGGATCATGCACACAATGGGTATGTTCAGGAAAAGCAGCAAGCCATGAAAACAAGACATCCATGTGGATACGAATCCATGAATTGCATAGATGATTATTGTGCTAAGTTGTGAAATTTTCTTGAATTTTATAAAACAGTGAATGTTTATACATGAAAGCTATGATTAATATGCGCGTTGTCCAAGATTATTGAAGACAGGTGACGAAGGCCAAAAGTCTGAAAAGACTTGACCTAGAAAGATGATCAAGATTTCTAAAGCGGCTAAATGACAAAGGCATGACAGGTGTTACTGAGAAAGAACATCGATGATGATGTTCCTTTTTAATGGGGAGGGGATTGTAACACCCATGTTTCCCCCAACTTGTTATTAATTGTTAATTATGATTACCATGCTAATGCATGTGAACGATGTAAATGTATTATTGTTTAGATTTTCAATGACTGATTGTGGGGGTGAAGCCTTGAAGTACTGGTCATGATATCACTAGAGTAAAGAATGGGAAAAACTATAAGAGAGGGTTCATTATGTCAAATGACCCTGAATTTCCCCTTGTTGGGATTGATAAACCCCCTTCAGATCCCAAGGAGAGGAATCAATTAATGAAGGAAGGACTAGTGGTTGAATACTCAACCACCCCCATGAATGGAAGCATGGTGTAACTGAAGAATGTTAGCCCGAAGTACCGTAGGGTCTAGTAGACTAGGCTGACCCGAGTTTTCTTCTAACAGAAGGAACGGGATAGGTCGAGAACCATCCTCGGAAAAGATATACAAAAAAGAGAGAAAAAGAGAAGACAGGAAAGAGGAAGAGTGTGTGAGGCTCTGTAGAGAGAAGGAGAGACATCAGACAAGAGTGCATGGACAGAGGGGAACACACGACCCAGATGTGCAGAAGGAAAGAGAAAGGTCGTGAGTTTGATGTTGAGGAATCATTTGATAAACCTTGCAGGTTTGTTGTGAAAAAGAGAGGATCTCTAAGAGATGACATAAATTTCCCTGGTGATATCATGGCTTGGCACAGAGGTGGCCATAGCAGTAGAATGATTGCCTCTGAGCCTATGGTTGGGTGGAAAGGAGAACACCCACAATCATTTAGTTGGCGGAAACTTGTAATAGATAAGTATTCTCATATCCTATGTAATTGAACTGTAACTGTAAATTAAAGTTGGATATCTCATGAATGTTTCAGGGATGTGTATGTTTTCTTAATGATTAGACCGTGTCATTTTATCTTTGTTTGATTGTGTATTTAAGCAAGTAAGGAACTATATGGTTTGTACATGTAAATACTCAATCCATGTAGTGGCTCAAGTTTAAGCAAATGAACAGTGAATTCGTCGAACTTGGGCATATTTTCTCATATGCTTGTCAACACTCCCAGTTGTTTTGAGTATCTTGGGAAAATGAGTCTGTTAAACTCAGGAGAAAGAGTGCAAAGCACGCACCAGCACCTAAGTCTTTTAGAACTAATGAAGCTCAAGAAGGATAGCAATACCTAAGTCTCGAAAGGGAAGATCCTTTCGTTTGGAAGACAGATGAACGAGATCTGTTCAGGAGGATCCAAGGTCTGTCACGACCGTTGGATTTGGAGGAGTGTAGGTGATAACTCCTCGACTCCTTCAGTCTTTGCGAATTCGGCGAATCTTGGTATTTTTCGTAAGGGAGACAGATCCTCCGAAGTCCCAGAGCCCGAAGTTAATCGGGGTTGTAGATCTGAGGATGCCCGGGAACTATTCCAACCGTCGGATCTACGATATAGTTAGCCCGACGTTGACCGCTTCGGGTGGACAAGGGTGTTGTAACGTCAAAACCCCAAAGGATGGAGTAGCGAAGTAATGTGGACTGTGGATATATGGATCCTTCAGGACCCCTCTCAGCCTTCGATCGATGGAATGTGTGTGTCACGTCGAGAGCACGTGGGGATCCACATGTCGAGTGACAACGTTGCCATGTGTGGAGGACATGTGGCATGAGATTCTGAGGGTCCAAAGGTTTGACACTCCGGAGGAATTTGGACGAGAGTCTTCAAAGTGTGAAGACTCTTGAAGTTGCAACCAATGGAGTAAATCTCAGTCGTTGACATGTAGGGGACGCGTGGTGCCAGATCCTTTAGTCCGAAGAATTGGCACTCCAGAGGATTTGAGGTGTGGTGTGTCGATAAGCTCTAAAGCCTGAAGTGATGAGAGTCGTCGATCCGATGATGCTTCGGGACTTTTCCTGGCCGTCAGAGCTAGGCTATGGTCAGTCTGACACTGACCAACTCTAGAAGCAAAGAGGAGTTTCCATCGCAAAACTCTCGAACGTCGAAGTTACAAATTAGCGTAAGTTGTAGATTCATAGAACTACGTGAACACATCTTGACCGTGAGATAGGAGGGTTTGGAAGGTTATCAGTCTAAGGTGACGGGGTGTGCTAACGTCACCTAGGGTGACGTGGACCCACGTTTGACGTGCCACATGTCACCTCGATTTGTGCAATTCGTAGACTATATATGCCTATTAAAGCGTGACACATGTCACCCCTTGATGAGGGCGTGTGTCACCCCTGGCCCTTGCTACATGTCAGCCTCTGGTATGTGCCCCCTGGCCATAGTGGTTGGTGATGTGCCAGGATTATGGGAGTCTGAGACTTCGGGACTTCGGGGGTTTGGAGCGTGGTGTCGAGGGTAAGCTAGAAGGGTCAGAGTTACGTGGCAGTGTTTCGAAAGTTCGAGAAATAGGAACTTCGGAAGAGTAAGGGTGTACTTTTGTAGAGATACCGAAGGGCCCGAAGGCCGAAGCCACGTGGAAAGCTTACGAGACTTCAGGACTTCAAGACTCCGGGAGGTTTCGTGTGTAGATAGAAAAGGGGCGCTCAGTGCCGAAGCACCGAACGTCGAACTACCCTTAAGCATATACTGGAACAAGGAGGAAGATTCATCATTAGAATTAATGGTGGGTGGATCTCCACCATAGATACAGGAGCAATGGGAGATCCGAGACTTCGGGGAATTCTGAATAATATGTACAAGATGGACCCACGTGGCCCTTGACCATTAAGACCCAAAGAACTCTGAAAGGCCTATCTCTCAATTCTGAGCTCGGATTCGAGCATCGCGATAGTGGATGGAAAGATCTTAACAAGTAGAACGTGATGGAGATCCCGGAAATCCCGGAAAGAGGATGTAGCATGGTTTAGGGAAAAACGAAATTTTATGCCCCATCCCTTTAAAAGAGTATTTAGGGGCCGGGTGTGTTACAATATACATATATATTAGTTTCATTTATATGTGATTTTTACTTACTATATAAATTATATTTATTTTCAAGGAATAATATATATTTCTTTATATAAAGTCACAATACAAATGGAATCCTCAAATATATAGAAGAGAAACAAAAGTAAAAAGTAATTATCCCTTGTTTTATAAAACCATTTTTTATATAAAAATATATATCTTATCTTTAATTTTATAAAAATATTGATTAACTCTCTACCAACTCTGTAAAAGAAATTATCTATTACATCGTAACCATTTTTTATTATATCATCATTTAAATCAATACACTTTAATGTTTTTGCATTATATCATTCCTAAAATCAATACAACCATTTGATTTATATTCATTATACCATTGCTCAAATCAATGTAACTATTTGTTTTGGGTTGATACTTCTTATTTACAACATAATATGTATTCATAATTTATTGAATTATGCTATCTAAATCATTTCCTATTGTAAAGGGAGTAGTAACTATCATCGGAATCCAACAACACAATTGTTGCGAAATCACAACTTTATATTGCTTAAATCACGTTTTTCAATGCATAAATCTATTTAGCGCTCTTGAAAACACCCATT